>OX439000.1:56212219-56409719 GCA_949316495.1 Amphiduros pacificus
TTTATTTCACAGTTTTATTGATGTTATTTTGATTGGATGTTAATTTTTGTATAAGCAAGCAGAAATACATGCAGTATCATTCAACATTGATAGAGTTACAGATAATTACATTACACTGTATTCTTTTGATGACATCCTCTGGTGAGAGTAAACTGCACATCTGATCATTATTGATTTAACAGCTTAAATCACTGCTTCGGTTTCAGGACCTGATACCATCTGGTCACAAGAGTTCTGTAATGAAATATGATGATTTCAAAAGACTTATATCCCCATATGCTGTAAACAAGCCCACCTACAAGAAGCTTTGTGTGGATCTAGTTAAAAGTATCAGGGAGGCTGGTATTGTTGGTGAGTAGTGCAACCAGAATGAAGTAACATTATTTGAGATTACAATGAAACACATTACTTTTATGCCATAATATTTGTGCATCAGTTTATGGAATTTGTCTTTTTTGTGATTTGGAATAAGCACTTTCAGAGTCAGTGGACTGAGGAACATTTTCCTGCCTTAAATTGATTTCCCTAACATGGCAAAAAAAAAGCCATACCAAAAATCGGAAAAAAATCATTTCACTTTTCTTTTGATTATAGAAATCCATATCATTCTGAATATGCTTAGCTGCTTCCCTGGGAGATGCCAGAGCTATGGCATCGGGCTCCGCTTTTGTGTGCATCTGTAAAAACTTAGACAGTTTGCTGTATCTTTACTGCCTATATTAATTACAAACTGGAGATTTCCACCACACATTCACCTCATGAAGGCTCATAATTAATATTCTCCAACATAAGTGTAGTCTATTTTAGATGTTAGAAACAAATATCAAAATGTTCAGAATGGTTTGGATTACTATATTTATCATACATATTTGTGTGTACAAACAATGAATTTTCATATAAAAATATATCAGAATCAACACATTTGAAATTTATTTCTACAAAAAGATCTAAGATGGGGCATCATATATTTTTTCTTTTATGTATTATTTCTTAGAGGGGACATACTATTTGCTCTGATCAGTTATCTGATCTTTTAAAGTTTTTAGTATCCAATTTTATATTGTCACTGGAATACATGACTGTCCTAATGGCAATCAACTTTAAACTTACAACTTGACAATTTAGAGACTTGCAATACACTGCAAGGGACCAGTTGGTCACTCAAAATAGTGAATAATTAACTAGTTTCTCTAAAACTGTGATATATTTTATTTGTCATTTCCCTGATTTGAAAATATCAGTCACATTTCTTGCGCTTGCTCAAACAACATTTCAACATCCTGTAGGTCATTTACATGACTGCTCAGAGTGGAAGGGGCTGGGTACTTTCAGGACTAATCATCAGCATTAGCATCAATTTAATTGTGTATTTATTGATTCATTTATAATTTTATGTGGATAACTAACTTCATTTTTAAACTTTGCAGATGATGGGGATGGCACTGAATGTGAAGCTCCTGGAAGCATGGCTTGAAAATGAATTAGTCAGAAAAACATCAACACCTAGGAAAATACACTTAAATAGCCAAAAACCTCATTGCATTATTTATGCATACATTTAATTCTAACAATATTATTTACAATATGCTGATATTAAAATAGATTTCCTATTAAAATCACCTGGTTTTGAAGCCCTAATATTTATATCCTAATATTCTTAACCTGTGGCACACCTCCTGTGAATGGAGATACTGGGCAAGCAATACTTATTGTATCATTGATCCTCATGACAACTTAGCAATTTCTTTGAGGTTTTAGTCCACACACAATATATTCAAGTCTAAATGCCATTTTAAAGTTTGAAATATAAAAGTCTGAAGTTGTGATTTTAGGTATCGGATTTGGGCAAAAGGCAATATGTCAAAGTACTGTGCAAAGTGCTATTTTCTATGTGTTTTTTAAGTTGACAAAATTTGGCCTAAACTTCTTCTGAAAGTTTTTTTTAATATAGAGAATCTCATCTAAAATAATACATTGGTCACATTTTGAGTTTCACAATTTTTGTATTTAAAATGGAACTGTAAACTTTGTTAATTTTTCGGATCAGTTACCACTCTGATATTTGGTTTTACAATATGCAGAACAAACAATAGTTTTTGTGTGCAGGGTGAGCTAATACTTAATGTAAAAGCCATAAAACACAAAAAAGTGTAAATAACGATTAATATACAATTGAGAGTTTTCTATCTTGGATTGGTATCTAAAGTTTTAAAAAAAATTATACATTTCAGGTTAATAGATATGTAATTGTTTGAGTTCTATAGCTCACATTTGATACCAAATATTTACAGGTCCAATACTCTATTTAATACTCTTGTCTATTTATTTGGGTACAAAGTTTGTAATTTGTGACACTAAGAATGCATTTAGATTTTTTGTTTACCTCTGGTCAATGATTAGGTTTTACAGCATGTTCTACATAAGTTATCCTCAAATGTCTATCTTTTAAAGTATTAGGATGAGACATACCAAAGAATATTTTTCAGCATGTTTATTTCCAGGTCGATTGTGTATATCTCTGTTTTATTTATTTTGTTCAAAAGTTTTTTACTCAAGTTAATTTATATTGCAGTCAGGTGATCATGAGTGTCAACATTAGTTGTATTTTTATTGTTATGTGTTATATCATGATTTTAAGATAATTTTTCTTAAAAAATATAATCGGGTAGGTTGGGTTTTACCTTTAATACTTTACTATTCACAACAGTTTTTTAGGTCATTTATGACAGGTTTTTTACTGTAATTGAATTATACAAATAATATAATATAACTGGATGATAAATTTCTACTATGGGTGTGTCATATCAAATGAATATTTACAGTTTATAGCTTTAAATATAATATATCCAAGAATAAAAGGGTTTAATGGTTCATTAATAATGAGTGCAAACATACCTTGCCTACGAATAGCAGATGTATTTTCAAGGTATGAATTCTATCTATTTTACATGAGGTTCAGGTTTGTTACCTTTTTTATGATTTTGAAAAAATAAGTCAACAGCTAATAATCAAGGCATTGAAAACATCAAACCACTGGAACATCCAGTGTCTCATTTTGTCTTTTTTTGTTTCTAATTTTATCCTTAGAGGCTTTTAGCAAAAAAGGAATGTGGCAGTGACTGAGTGGCTGCTATGTTTGATTCTAGAACAATGTGGGGGCGTTAGAGGTAGCCCCGATATTGGGTACATTATTTGTACCACATTAACTGTTCTCAACCAACAAAGCTGGATAAAAACTTAAAATGATAATTTCTTGTGCAATTTGCCAGCATTACTAGGAAATGTTGAGAAACATTACAAAAAAAGAAATGGTCACCACAGCTCTTAGGCCATTGGCCTATGTTTATTGACATGAATATGGGTATTGGCCCTTTAAACAGGGCCTTTTTCTCCTGGCCAAAATAATATTATGAAGTTTTTGTTAATCTAATTGTATGAAATACAAGATAAGTATTTTTAATGTGCACATGAGATGTACCAAGCAAAATGTATTTTAAAGAATAAATATCTACATACATGCAATTTATTGATAGATTTCAAACCGGTATTGATCACATATAGAATATTCCTCAGAATTTGAACCTTATAAAATATCTGAAAAATCTATTTCTGGCATTTGTTTTAATGGATGTAATTGAATAAATTGATATATCATCATCACATAGATCTGTGAACACCAGATAATTTTGTGAGCACGTTGTTGTACAATTTTGTGAGTACGTCCTCAGCACATTTTTTCTACGTTGTGAGCACATCCTCAGCACATGCTTAGTACATTGTAAGGACGTTGTAAACTGACATTATGTTTGAACATGTTGTGATTAAACCATTTAAGCATATGCACAGCATACGTTGCAAGCACATGGTGCACAGCATGTTGTGAGCACATGGTACATATACATCCAGCTGTGAACAAATTCAGCTATCTTTGGCCAAATCTAGTTACTCAGTTAGGATTGTCTCATCAGCAACATCTTCTAGCATGTTATGCTGATTTTTTGACATTGTCTAAAATTATATGGCGATATATTGCAGTAGATAATAACAATAAATTTCTTTCACAACAAGAGACATGATCATTTATTTTTTTATTATATTTTAGTCATTCAGAACACTATTGTCCACTAAATTCACTGTAACTTTGAATAACCTAACAATTATGCTGTAATAGTTCGCCATTTTCTGTAGTAGTGCAGCCACCTATTGGCCAACTTAATCACCACAAGTTTTCTTCTACGTCCTCACCACATTGTAAGCACGTTGTTAAAAAATGTTGCAAGACAACGTGCTGACAACGTTGTCAGCACGTAGAACAGCAACATTGTTATTAGGTCAGACCACAATGTTATCCTTCTACGTGCTCAGCATGTTGAAAAAACGTTGAAAGACAACTAAACCTTATTTCTATGTGCTCACAACGTTGTTTCTACATTGTGTGTTACCTGGGATAATGAATGATTACATTACTCTGCATTTCATGGTTAGTATTGCCTTCATTGCCCCCGGTCATTGCCCCTGTATTTGACTGAGTTTCTTGCCCCTTCCTCGTGTCAGGTCTGTTTGGACCCTACCAGCATAAAAAGGGATGGCAACAGTCAACCCCTGTATTTGCTGTTATTAGAAATTTGGAATTCCCCAAGTCATAAATACTCATTTGTTCACCAAAATATCCAATCCAAATTGACCAACCTCAGATTATAACTTGGGATCAGATGACCAATAAATACAGCTGTCAGAACCTGCAGGGCCAGAACAAAGCAGAATCTATTCCAACAGTCATTTATTCTTCAATCAGTTCTCAGTCAGATTTTTATAAATAATCATGATATGTGGCAGATCCTGTGCACACATTTTTTATCTTTGGTGGCAGGGATTGATATGATCTGAGAGCAATAATAAATTTAATATTGCTCCCAGATATGATAGAGAAGTCCTGCTATGGAGGGTGGTAGATTACTTAATAGCTGTACAAAAGAACTTTTTTTTTTTTCTTTGTATATTTTCATGTTTACATCCCATGTCAACCTTTTCACAACTGATGTTTTTGCCATGAGGATATCATGGAATGATGTTCACAGGAATAAAAAATTATTGGATTGTAAAGTGGGCCTAAATAGTTTCTAATTGGTGGATGTCCTTTGGCTGCATGGTTAATATGCTGGTCATTATTACGTGACACATGTGGCAACATATATGGCATTTATTAAATTTTGTTATTTGGATGTTTTATTGGATTAGAGAGTAATTTGTCCACTACTAAGCATTTAGTTGTAAATCTGATACAGGAGATCTGGCCAAATTGAAACCTTTAATTGTCAGCAATCCACAACAGTCCAGATAACAACATTCGCCGTGATCTAATTATAGAAAAAGTGTGCGTTGACCACATTCTGCGCGACGGGCGGCGCCGCGTAGTGTTGGGGGAGTTTTAATATCTTGTTAGCAATGAGATGGGTGAAGGCGATCGGATCTCTTGGCCTAGGGTCATGCACACTTTATGGAATCACAATCATTAGGGAGAGAACGCAAAGGGCAGCCGACCCCAGCCGGACTCGTCTTGATAGACGCCTTCCTGCGGGGGAGGAAAGTGAGAATATATTAGATGGCATGAAGCTTAAGAGTGTGCAGGTATTTTTCCGACACGGAGCCAGAACCCCCCTCACTCCGAGCTTGCCTAATGTAGAGGAGGTAAGTATAAAATGTGGTAACCTTATAACATACAGTTCATAGTATAACTCTCATAGCTAATAGTATAATCTGTGTCGCTGAACTTGGACCACGACCGTCGCCAGTTGATCAGATCACCCTCGGCATCAGTGTATTTAGTCTTACGTAATAATGACCCAATAGAGGCTTACTGTAATTTGCGCTCGCGCGTCAGGAGGGCGCGTTGCATTCGCTTTAATTCTCGCTCGTTTGGATTACACAGAATTTTTCATTCATATATCGAGTTATTATTATTGGCTAGAACTGACCAATTTGAAACTGTTATGCAATAAAAAGAATACATAAATTGTCAAAGCCGATGACTTGAGCTTTTTGGGCCCACAAGCACTGTAGTTGATTTATATGAAGCTCTGGAGGTATCATAGTGTTTGTTATTGAATTGCCAATGCAGAAGGCAGAAGATACAAAGGCGAAGAGTGAAAATAACTAATTAGAAGTGTGTATGAAGCTCTGGAGGTATCATTCGTGCTTCGTACATCGCCCCTAACTTAGCCCTTCTACTTCGCTATTTTCGCTCTTCTACTTTGCTATCTTAGCCCTTCTACTTCGTTATCTTCGCCCTTCGCCTTCGCTATCTTCGCCTTTCTTATCTTCGCACTTCGTATTGCATTGCCAAGTAGCCAATCAGTGAGCAGCTTACTGTAGTATATAAAGTTTGCTAAAGGCGAAGGGAGAAGATTAGAAGACGAAGGCCGAAAATAACAAAGTAGAAATGCGAAAATAGCGAAGTAGAAGGGCGAAAAAGCAAAGTGGAAATGCGAATACAGCGAAGTAGAAATGTGAATATGGCGAAGTAGAAGTACGAATATAGCGAAGCTTGAAAAGCGAAGTGCGAGGCACGAATGATACCTCCAGAGCTTCATAAGTGTGAGAATAGTAAAGTAAAAGTGCGCCGGAATATAGCGAAGTAGAAGTGCATCGGAATATAGCGAAGTAGAAGTGCGCTGGAATATAGCGAAGTAGAAGTGCGCCAGAATATAGTGAAGTAGAAGTGTGAAAATAGCGAAGGTGAAGATCGAAGCACAAATGATACCTCCAAAGGTATAAAAGAAGATAACATAATTATCTACAATTTAGAAGTGCAAAATCTACCATAATGATCTTATGTTTCTCAATCAATTATCAACAAGCAAAGACATAGAAAAGGTGTGAAAAAGAATCTATAGTCTATTGGGGGGGGGGGGGTCACTCCACACAGTGTTATTCACACTTGGAAGGTCGCCTATTATGTCTCATATTATTATAATCACTTGGGGTTGTGGAGGTAATAATCAGAAGATACTCATAAATTCTAAGCCAGTAAATATCATATTAGTGTACAAAATTCTAAAAAAAATAGACACTAACATATGAATATAGTATAATCTTTGGTAATAGAAATAATAAATCGGAAAATAATGCTTTACTTGATCGCTTTAAACATGTAATATTTTAGATTGCAGATAGGTGATGTATGAATTACATGCCATGCTTATAGTTTAACATCCTTGTCTACAATACATGGGGTGCATGTTTAAATCCAAGACAGATTTGCCCAGTGTGAGGACAGATAGAAATGCTTTGTTCCAAGTTTTCATCAAATTTTAGCAATTCAGAAGAATTGATTATAAAATGCAGTAAATTGTATTCACATTCAGTATTGATTTTTGGACATTTTCAGGATGTATATGACAAAGATTGGTTATTGTACACCTTGCCACACACAGACTTTTCCCTGAAAATTACTACCGTTCAAGGAGGACCACAGCCCATCCAAAAGTATGATAACAAAACCAAGAAAGTGATTTTTAAGGTTTGTAACTGCCATTACTTATGTCTGATTGTTTTAATGTTTTGAGATGTATTTCATTTTAACATGTGTGATCTTATAGTTCCAAATGCATATTGACAAGGATACATCCAAGATCTTGGTTTAGCATTGGCAGATTTAAAACACATCACAGCTTGTTAATGGAGATTCAGTGAGTAATTCAGAAGATATTTTAGATTGAGACTTGAAATCAGTTTCCAGGAAAAAAATTATATCAATTTTACTGTCATCTATTCACAATCCTTAAAATGCATATAAACTTAATCTGAAAGGAGATTTTAAATGGATGTGCATTTATTTTTGGTCATCAAAAATAAAAGATTTATAGAAAAACTGTAAAGTACAGGTAGCCCTATGTCACAATATATACCGTATGTGGTATTTTTCAGGGTGGGAGTCCAGCAGGTATGCTGACCACATTGGGCCAGGATCAGGCATTAAATTTAGGACATCAACTCAGAAATAGATACATTGATAAACTTGGACTCATTGACAGAAAATATAATCCACAACATATCAGGTAATGATTTGTGGGCTACAGCATGACATGCTATTTCTTAAATGGACAAGCCAACCAGCCTGGTTGAATGATCCATGATGGGGCATTCATTAAAAAAAAACATCTTCACCAAATTTCAAATAGTTTAACTTTAGGCATTTATAAATGGGTAGATTTTATATAGCACATTAAAGTTTTGTATTCACTATTTTAGAAGATCATCACATTTAATTTTGGTAAAATTAAGAAAGCATAGTATTTCTCGTTCAAATATTAGATATGTTTTCTTTGCCTCCCTTTTGTTAAATTAATATTGAAGTTTTTGTTTTGTTCAGAGTTTAATTTAAATGTTTCCTTCTTTCCAGGGTTCATTCCACCAATGTTGAAAGGACCATACATTCTGCACAATGTGCACTGGCAGGACTCTTCAATATAAAAGACCTTAGACATAAAGGTTTGACATTCAACCCCATATTGATTATGTATGTCACCTGCTCCAATAAGTGTCCATGGGTTACCCAGTATTTGTCCTTCATTCAGTGATGAGACATTAATTTTCCCATTTTAACTGTACCTTTACCTTGATGAAAGTTGTTTTTCAATTTTAAATAAATTTGTTCCCACCAAAGATCCCTTATAAATGATCAAAATTAGATCCATTTTTTTTTTATTTGAAAATTTCAAATTAATTTTTGAACTTAATTGTATATATAACATATTATGGCAATCCCCCAATTTATGCCTGAATGTGTTGTGTTTCATAAATTCTAACAATATTTGATTTATGGATTCATATAACTTTATAATTTTATAGTTACTTTTGTTTTCTATATATTGTTTTACTATTTAAGGTCCTGTCCATCTGTATGTAAAATTACCAGAGGAAGAGACCCTTCACCCAAACTTCATCAATTGCCAGACTATGCTGGAAAATGGAAGAAAAACATTAAAGCAGCGTCACAACATACCCAGATATAAAGAAGTGACAGAGAAAGTGAAGAGTCTACTTGGTAAGCACTTACAAATTGAGTCATTTTTGTAATTTGGGGGGGGGGGGGGGGGGGGGGGTTATAACCATACATGACAAGTATATCTCTTTTAAGAACAAAACATATTTTTGAGGCGGAACATTGGAATGAGGAACAGACTTGAGGGATTTAAAAAAAGTTGAAAAGAGTAGATTCCTCAGAGCATTTACAGTTAATGTGTCGGGGGCAAAATCATTTGTGAAAGTGGTATCCAAGCAGAAAAGAGAAACAAAATTGTGGCAGAATGTTTGGTCGAAAATTGCCATAAAATCACTCCAGGGTCTAACATGTTATGTCTACCCTTAGGAGGACCACTGCATGTGCATATTTCAAATAAGGAGAGTCAACACTAAATAAAATTAGATAAACCAAAATGAGGCATATTGCCAAAATATCAAAGATGACATCACAATTGTTGCTAAGATGTATCAAATTTACCTGTATCAAAACTTGAATTTAGACAATATCAAGAAGGAAATGATTTCATTGGTTTTTTTAGATTTAAAGTATACATAACAAAAATATTGTCCAAAGAAAGCAGATCTTTTCACAAACTCAACATATCTGTTTTATCTTATTTCTAATCAGTTCAATGTTATAGGTGCTGACCTTGTAAGAGGAATGGGTTCTGTAAATGAGCACCTTACGTCAAGAGAGGTCTGTTAACATTTTTTTAATATATCACCTATTTTATATGTTCTGTTTTGTAATTTATTTAATTTGGGCTCAAATTCCTTGACAGTTGACTTGTAAGGTTCATTTCACATGACCTTGAATATTCAGCTGGTATCATTTAACTAAAATACTTACCGGTACCTTGTTTGTGATAAGTAATACATTATATTTTTACTCATGATTTCAGGCACATGGTCAGCCAATTCCTCAAGGATTGCGAGATCTGTGGCCAGAAATACAAGAGGCAGCACTTATCAGTGTACATATCTCCATGTGTGGAATGCCAGAGTATGTTATTGCTGACTTCATAAAAAGTTGACATTAAATGCCGGTAGATAATGTTTGGGATCAAGATTATACAATTTGCAAATAATGTTTCTCTATGTTCAATAAGGAATACCAGTTTTTAGTTAATAATATTGAAATTAAATATTGGGGAGAGGTTTACACATCTAACATGGAAAAATTCATCTTTACATCATTTTAAGCCACATTCAAATCTGCAGTTTAAAAAGTGATATTTTTTAATCTAATCATTAAGATAATCTAGTTATCTTCATGATTAGAATAAAAATATTGTTTTGAATTCTTAAATTAATAGAGAAATAGAAGTTTCATCCCATATTTTGCTATAAATCCTGAAATATTGTATACTAATATGAAAAAGTAGGGAAAAACATAAATATCACAAAAATACATCAGTTTACAAATAAAGGTATCTCATGCTATTTTTCAGTGATGAACATAAGGTTTTGCCAGTATCTGTGGGTCCTTTACTCCATGAAGTGGAAACCAACATGAACGCTACATGCAAGCCAGAGATGTAAGTTATGCAGCGGTTACATTTTATAGAAAAAAGCAAAATTAAGTATTATGCATAAACACTTTGCCAAATTTCAAAGGTGCATTTAGTCTGATTTCTTTTTGTTTTCAACCAAACAAATGGTTATATGGAGATATACAGAGATAAAATATATTGTTTCCTAACTTGAGTCATTTTTGCTTCCTTTCAGGACCTGTCGTATGTTTTTGAATTCTTGTCATGATTCCACATTGGTGCCATTGTTAGCTGCCCTGCAAGCCCCGCCATCACACTGGCCACCCTATTGTGCAAACCTTGCCTTTGAACTATGGGAAGACAAGACGGGTCAACATTGGGTCAACTTAAAATATTGTGGAAAGGTATGGATGATTTTTTCTAAATTTCACAAAAAAAGAAGATTTTAGTTATTGAACATCTTGGTAAGTACTTATATATTAATTAAAGTACATACTTCAGTCATGAAATGCCTTTTCAATTATTGCAGGATCTTATTCCTAAAATGCACAGTGAGTCGGTGATGACATTGGGAGATTTTAAGAAGCTCATATCACCGTATTCTTTAGATGAATCCCAATATAAACAGAAATGTGTAGATTTTGCTTCAGATATCAGAGGTAAAATGCAAAAATGGTGAGTTTATATTAAAATATGATCCTTTGTTGAAGTAACTGTGAATAAGGCCTTATTACATGTGTGATCTTCATTTTTTACATTTTTCATGTCCTTTATGATGCATATAAGTATAATACAGTGCATTTATTCAAAGATCGAAATCTTCAATCGCTTCTTTGACTGCAATTGTCCCCCCTTTCAAAAAAATAAAAAATAAAATAAAATAAATAAATAAAAAGTCATATTTCCCTTGTGCAGTCATACTTACAAAGTCAACAGATCAATGTTGGTTGCATTTTCCCCCTTCTGTGAAAGTGCATCAGAGAAGTGAAAGTTCCCCTAAAAGGCCCTGCCTTCATTGATAAATGTGGTTAACTTGTACATTGTTATTGCATAGAATTGAGAGGAAAATTAGCTAATTTAATATTTTTGTTTTGGTTTCAGATGCATACCACATGATACAACCTGGTGACAAAATGATATTATAACTTCAAAGGAAAGAATATGCACAAATGAAAACCATGACATATTTCATATTTTCATTGGGGCAAAATGAGAGATAAATATTAAGACTCAGAAATTGCATTATCTGCAGAGGTCTGTGTCAGCCCAGAGCTGCAGATGTCATACAGCTAGGATGTCATTTTACCTTTCAATCTCTTGGACACTTCACTGGAGGATAAAGCAAAGCATGGAGGGCACTTACAAGAGAACTATTCATCAACGCAAGACCTCATTCAAATAGATTTAATCGAGACTTATTGCGATTAAATAAACAAAAAACTAAATAAGCATGAAAGGGAAATGAATGCCTATTTGTGATTCTTGTACTTTTTTTTCAAAATTAGTGCACAATTCCTTTATGCAATTGTCAGATTCATATAGTGAATACAAAATTGTTCAAATCATCAGTTTAAACTCATTATAAAAAAAAGATTGGTATTTTCAATAAAATCACTTCCTTTGTATAAAGGAGATAATGATGTACCGGTATTCTTTCTATTTTATCCAGGTACAGACTTCAATTACATTTTCTTTGAATCACATATCCCCCAATAGCTATTTCCAAAATTAGAATTTGTATAAATGTGTTATTATCGGAGAACTAAACAATATATGAGTTCCTCAAATGTAAATTTTGAGTGTCCTCAAATGTAAATTTGGAATATTTTTGCAATATACAAAATATGGCCGTCTGCTATTTATATTAAAGAATTCTTCCAGATAATTGTTTCACATCAACTCCAAAGGTCAAAAGATCAGTTCAACACAATGTTGCACATGTGTACCTGATGATCATTTTAATTCATATATTAAGTGCCTGTTGAATATAGTTACAGATTTAAAGTCACAGATACAGGATGAAATTGATCAAAAATTAATAAGGTAGTGCACACTTGGCCCTCAAGATACTTTAACCCCCACTCTTATCACTACTTTTTCATGTCTAGTACTTTGCATTTCAGGTGACAGCTAATTGTTGATTGGGGAGTTTTTTTTATAATAAAAAGTAATGTACATACATACCATGTACATACATACCAATTGAAGTGGCTGAGGATAGAGGATAAACCAAACTTAAAATATGGCGTCATATTTCGATTTATTTACATAATGAAGTACATCAAACTTTGATATGTAGCTCTCTTAAATGGTATTGTAAAGATTTTAATAAATGTGTGGAATTAATTTGGAAGTACTTTTACCAATCAAAAGAATTAACCCAATTTGCCACTAATGGTCAAGTCAACTTACACTATAACAAAACTATTGCAGCTTCTATTAAACGAAATATAGTTATTGCCAAGAAAAAATATTGTCATAATGCAATTATTGAGAAAACATACCAAATCCAATAATATATTATACAATCTCCTTTTAAATGTCAAAGGCTCATGGTTATATCACATGTACAATGTCCTTTCACTGAAAATGTCTGTATAATGCAAGGAATAACTGTGTTTAAAACCGAGAAGATTCATTCCATTGCATCTGTAGATTTATAATGGTCATCGTCTATTGTGGAATATATGTGGCCTTCACTACTCAGGAATTCTATGGCATCCCTGAAACACAAGCAGTAGATATGAATTATATGACATTTCCTAGACACTCATTGCATGGGTAATAATAATTATGAAAATAATAAAATTAGATACTCAGGAGGATCTCGCCTGTTGCTATATTTTACTCATTCTCCTCATTGAAAGGAGCAACAATAAAAAAATTATTGAGAATCATTTCTTCAACAACTTGTACTTATCAGAAGGAGACCCTGACATACTGTTCATAAAATGAATCATTTTACCAACTAGTTATCAAGATTCAAACCAACAATGTCTTTTCAAAATATTTTTTTAAGTGTTCATTGAGGCATGACTGATTCATTGCTGATACCAATACCATTTTCCAGATGCTCAATCCAAAAAATATTGTATGCAACATCCATGCAGAAAATTCAATGTATATTGCATACAAAGTTTTTTTGGTAACATATGTGACTGTTCATTGAAGCACGACTTTCATCTGAGTGATTAATACTATTCTTTAGGATGAATCATCACACCATCAATGATAGCTATGTCTACAATAGCCACTAAATATTATTCATGGCTCAAAATGTTGACTGACAGACAGATGGATGTTCTAAAAGTGACACCTTAGACTTGCCGAAAGCTGTCACAGGTGAGATAAAAATGATTTATATACCAAGCTACCAGGCCTCATCTGCTCAAGGCACTCCAACCATTCAACTGATATGGTTATCCTTAAACCTTCCACACTTTAAAACTGAACTGCCTTTGATAAATTGATTTAATGACAAACTACAACTTTCACAAGGATAACATGGACTCACTGTATAGATTTGATGGGGATGCCTCGTAACTGTGCAGAGATGTAACTTGTACTCACTCCTTGTTCATCCATACAACCTTTTATTACCATTGAAACCTTAAAATAAAGAAGGAAAATATGGATTATCTGAAAGTTGCAGGTCCAAAGGAAGATTCAACCCTGATTCATCTGTTATACAGTAACATATAATTAGAAATCAATCTGCTTTGAAATCAACAATATGGCAACATTAACTTATTCAGAATACAATCCAAATTTTCAGAGGACACCTCAACTAAATCAACACTTTTTAATGTGGTATACAAGAGTGAGAAGCACGTACCTGTTTCTGTACACTGGTGAGACCGCCCATGTTGTCGGGCTGAGCACCAGGGTATCCACTCTGCATTCCCCCGTCACTGTAACCCGACGTAGCCATGGGTCCTGCACCTCCAGCCTGCCTCACAAACAACACATCTCATTATTACCATCATCACAAAATTTTAACTAATTTCAGGAAAGACAAGTATTACTTGAAATTTTCACTACTCAAGTTTCTACATTTATGATCCACCAGGTGTCTCATGTCATGTAAAATGCATACTGGGATAAGTTTGTAGCCAGGGTTCTGTTCACACCAATAATGTGCAACTACCATATTGCAGGCAAATAAGTATAAGGTAAGTGGCTCACCTGTCCTCCTCCCCCTCCTCCTCCTCTTGTGATCTGCATGTGACTGTGCATCACCTCCAGGAGGTGAGTGGTTAGTTCATTCATGTCCATGATTGGTACCATTTTGAATGCAACTACGCTCTTCTTGCCACCAAACGCTCGCATGTGCCCATAAACACGTACATAGGTGTTCTCTCTCATTGGCACGGTTCTGTCCTCATCAGCTGTGTTCTCCTATAAATCAGATACATTGATAAAGTTAATCACATGCTAACAGATGTGCACATCTGGTTCAAACTTAAATTCTCAAAAAAGATTATTTTATTTATCGATAAACATTTTTTTTCTCCACACCAATTATGCTGAGGCCCATACACAAACTTTAACATACATCATTATCTACGAACTGTCGAACTTCAAGAGGGTGTGATGTCATGTCATCTATTTCATAATCTAACCGAGTTGAATTTTCCTTCACAGTCCGCACTAATCCCACCAATGTTACCTACAAAATACAAAATTTACATGGTACGTTTTAACAATTTTAAAGGTTGGTGTATAATGAAAAGCTATTTGCTGATGTGGGCACTATTTATAAAAAAATGTTGACAAATGTACCCTTTATAGATAACTATTTCATATAAGTTATGTTGAAAATATATTCTATGGGGTAAGCTTTTGCTTTAGAACAAATCTGGAGACTCTCAACTTGCTGCAAATGGTAATAAAATTCATACCTGATGCAACTCAATTCCATCAAGGACAAATTTATCTTCTTGGTGTTCAGCTGCAAGTACTTGCCCAACAGTAACAGGCATAATGTTTTGTGCTCTCTGTCGACTCTAAAATACATTGCAACCATATATATATATATATTTTCAAAACAAAGTTCTATCCATTATCCTTAGTTGGAAGCAAATCTACTTTTACAACTGATATGCCTTTGTTTTAATAATTATCAACATGCCAATTTGACACAAACCTTTTTCTCTTGTGACATCTGTGGAGAACCAAATTGGCTGGGAGAGTTGAGGTAACCACCACCCTGGTCTCCATATCCTTGGTTCCCTGCAGGATTAATATTCAGATATAACACTAAACCCTGGAATTGTGTAGGCTAAATGCTGTTTGGCATCTTGGCAAGTAAATATGAATGATCGACATTCTCAGATCTGGGCACAAATCCTGTGAGATATCAGTCAAGTGTTATTGTCCAGTCATTTCACAAAATTAGCATGCCATTGATGTCACTGGCATCATTAGACATTTGACCATTCTGTATTGCCATTAGATTAAATTTTAGACTCTAAATGCCAGATTGCAAATGGTCAAGTGTAATGTCAAAGTGAAATATATAATTGAGAAATACATAATTAAAAACACATGGGTCTATGATTAAAGACATATTTGATTATGCAAATTGTAGGATTTTGATTGACATATGTAAGCATAACCACAGTGAATTGTCAGAGCCAAAAATTATTGTAGTTTCCATCTTTTTTTCTGTCTATATTAAATTGAAGTTAACTTAAAAGTATTTTTGAAAAATTAACTTTTGGCTTTGATTGAAACTGTTAGACAAAGATGGTAACCAGCCACAGATCAAAGCTAAAGAAAAGACATTACAGATAACATGCAGGTCTCTATTTAGAGACATCCACATAAACTGACATGGTGCATCGTCATCTATACCCAAAGACATCGGCAAAATAGACTTGAAATCCACTGTTTTCATGAATACCATGCACTGCCCACCCAATTTAAGTCCCGACTCCAATAGAACTTGTTTTCCGGCAACAGGTTTTAAAGGAACCATGTTTCCAGTAATTCAACATAAGATTTTAGGCTTGTTGGAAATTTTTTTGTTGTCTTTTCTTGATCTCAGCATCGTTTCGCCATTGTTTACGAGTTTGTGCAATCAGGTGAAAGTGGGTCAGTCTAATTATACGAGTGACAGCAATGATCTGAAGTTCCACAACGCAGTGGTGCGTGTGACGTCATGTGAAGTTTCTCCCTTGGTGTTTCCATGACGTCATCACTTGGACTCTTCTAAATGCCATTTCACGCTGTCAAGTTTGATATCGGGTAAAAAACTGAAGAAAAAACGCTTAAGAATTCATACAGATTTGTATTTTTAGACATTATGACTGGGTACGATAGTAACATGCATCATAACTGCAACAGTCAATCGCCGGAGGTCGAGTTTATTTACTGGGGAAACTTCAATATGATGGGCAGTGCGTGGTGTTTCTAGAAACAGTGGACTTCAAGCATTGGTGAAACCTGGAAAGTTGCAGGCAATTTTACAGTGGTTTAAAGTATCTAAAAACAATATATGATCTTAAAATTGACATACATACAGGCTATCTGTCTGAAATCCACAAAATAACATCTGCTCTGAGAATTATGATTTCTTGTGACCACCGGGTACTGCCCGTACTAAACCGGAAATGTGTTGTGTGACCTTGACCTTTGAACTGTCCGAGGGCTCCGCAAGTCACAGACAATTCTCTGTTCACATTGTACATTGACAAAATCGGAACAACACATTTTCGGCCATTTTTTAAAAATATTTGATCATAATATCGGAGGATGACACTTCACATGCTAATAGAATGAAGTCTTGGCTTTCTTTTGGTGGTAGAAATATTAAAAACGGATGAATATTTTTGAAGTTATGAGTCCAAACGTCCGAGAAGATTTTGCCGAAATTGACAATTCTGTGTTCATATTGTACATTGACAAAATCGGAACAACACATTTTCGGCCATTTTTAAAAAAATATTTAAACATAATATCGAACGTTGACACTTCACCTGCTAATAGAATGAAGTCTTGGCTTTCTTTTGGTGGTAGAAATATTGAAAACGGATGAATATTTTTGAGGTTATGAGTCCAAATGTCTGAGAAGATTTTGCAGAAAGTGACAATTCTCTGTTCACATTGTTTCCCAAGCTGGACAGGTGCCCAACTGGTAACTCATTAGGTGTTTACACGAGTACACAGACCAGCTAAACAAAGCTTGTTGACAGAGTGTTCAATTGCTGTTGTAGGTTTCAGCAGACAACTGATCAACTTTCAAATGCCACAGAAAGTTGTTAACAGGGAATATTTTGGGTAATACTACATAAAAGTACTGTTTAGGGTATAAACATTCATGTTATGTAAAGAAAATGTGTCTGAAAGTCAGGTTTCACCAATGCTTTCAAGTCTATTTTGCCGGTGTCTTTGGGTATAGATACATTGTGGAAAATATGATTGTCATGTCCATTTGATGTTGAATATGGGAATAGAAATCATTCAGAATGGACTTGAAATCCACTGTTTTCAGAAATACTATGCATTGCCCATCCAATTTAAGTCAAGACTGCAGTAGAACTCATTCTCCAGCAGCATGTTTTAAAGGAATCATGGTGCCATTAATTCAATATTATGGGAATAAGTTTTAATTTATAGTTACAGTGTCATGCGCAAAGTAGGAATCTTGCGCGATGTAGGAATGATTCCTATATCGCGCAACCAAAAGTAAGAATTCCAACTTAGCGCAAATAAGTAGGAATACAAATGTAGGTCTAATTTTTCATGAGATAAACCACACTAATCCAAACGTCTCTATTTGACTTGGTTTGGTTTGTTTAATGTTTGGGGCCACTGCCAGTGAGCTGATCGAGTTCACGAAAGTGTCCAATTATCGCGCATGGGGGAGTCGGGGCAAGGTTAGACATTAATAACTGTCCATATATGACTAGGATAGTCTAGGGCAAGGTTTATTTACATTCATCCTTCTTGATTTCGCATCGGTTAAAATTGACCAAATTGAACTCACTTTTTTTGAAAACATATCTACAAATTATAAAGAATGTGAATATATGTCTGTTAAACCTTTATTTTCAACATATGGTAAGTAAATATTCGTTATTCGTAAATCACGAGTGTGAATCCAGGAGCTGTCAGAAATACGTGCAGGAAGATATTTCACAGTTCATTTTTAATTTTTTTTTCTGAAAATTTGACTTTGCGTTACATTTTAATTTAAAAACATGAAAAGACAATTCCAACTTTTTTGCGCAAAGTAGGAACTCCTACTGAGCGCACTTGCGCTAAGTAGGAATTCCTACTTGGCCGAGATTCCTACCGGGCGCAAGACAACAGCTCGTCTACCGACATATGACATGCACTGAAGTGTTCAAGGCATCCTTGTGCTCTGCTATGAAAGATGATGACATATTGAGTTTATACAGTTTAAGAGTTAAAAACTGATATGACGCATATGGATCTGTTTTACGATATTCGAGTCCACCACTGGCATCAGGCCGATGGTTCTTGGTGTCACTTCGCTTTCGAACTCAAAGCACTTCCCGACACTTTAAGCTTCTTTCTCTGATATCAAGCGATTTCTCATGTATTCTACCCTTCCTATGTGACGTATTGCTCTTGTGATTTTACTTACCACCTTGATTATTCCACATCTTGATTGTTGTGGTCTAAATTGGCACCTCTTTCACGCTGTATTCGACAAAAAATGCTGAATATGGCGGGAAATGTTATCCTGACACCGTTCAGAAATTTCAACCAATCAAAATGGGAGAGAATCGATTTGGCCTTGACATTTTAGGCGAACTCCACCAGAGGGCGACTTGAACAGTTTGCCTCTGGTGGGCAGTTGTCACCTGCAGTCAGACCTCATCACTCCCTTGCAAGCCTGCCATCACTCCCTTGCAAACACTAGGTGTTCAGTGTGCATTTTAGACTGAAGCTTGTGGAGCTCGCTATATTTTAGATGTATTTTCTGTTTTGTATTTATGGGTATTTTGGAGAGCCCCCTAGTGGCAGATGTAAAAAAGGGTTACATTAATAGTGTTGTTTTGATCACAAGCAAATCAACTGTGACAAATTTTATTTGGATATAAAAGGAGTGCTTGGCAATCAAGTATATGATAACAATGATTAAAAAAGATTTTTTTTTCAGTCTCATATACTGTTCCTCTATTTTTCTCTTTGTTTGAGGACAAAAAAGAAAATCTGTTTCACTAGGATCACAGTAAATATTGTTTAGAACACTTTTCCAAAGCTGTTTGGAAATGCTTCTTTTTTATCTGTCTTGCATTCTGACTTTATAAAACTTGATATTAAGGCACAAACCCATGTTCTTGTACACATTCCTTATCAAGTTATGATATAACTTAGATACAGAATACAAAATATGGAGAAAAAAACAATGATATATTTTTGAAAAGTTTAATTTCATTTAAAATATTTTGTAACAATTATACCATAAAAATATGAAATCAACAAGTTGGTAAATAAGTTGCATATCAAAGTTAATACCCATGTAGATATTCGTCCATCATCTTGAATAATTCAAATTTTTCTTACCCTCATATTCATACACATCACATGTAATTTATTTACACATGAAATACAACTACTCATGTTATCATTCCTTGTAAACAAAACTTGTAAAATTGATTTGGTAATCCTGATGAAACAGAAACATTGCTTTTTCTTTTGGCATAATTTGACTATATTCATGATCATTTTTAAAAAATTGAATTTATGTCAACATAATCAAAGACAAGGAAGCAGTCCAAAAAGCATTCCATATCATAAGTTTGATCCTTGGCCTGAAAACATTTAATATAAATATATTTTATGTTGACAATTTTATAGAACTTTTTCAGTTTATTACATTTCATACTTATTCAATTTCAATATGTATTTGTGCAATGTTAGACTACTGATCAACATTTCTCATAATTGTTTTATCACCCATGATAGAGTGTGGTTGATCATAAACTATATTTGGCCTCAAAGTCAGATCATTCAAATACACAGCATGACTTAATAATATTAATTGAGAAGATAAAATATTTGAAGTTATGCAAAAGATACCTGTTCTTTTGTGATGAAAAAAACTTTAATTTATAAAAAATTGTTTGTATGCAAACTTGTGATTTCTGATTTTAGATTATCTGAACTTTTAACCTACAAACTTTTATCTTTGAGTGGCAGTTTACAGGCACATGCTTCCTGAACACTTATAGGCTGTGATGAAGGCTGTCAATAACTCAAGTATGTTACACTCGTGACAAAAGAGATGATCATCTCTAAATTCAGTGACAAACTTGATCACTGAAGCAAAACCTTTATTTTTTACATGAAAAAGATCACTTTTAAGTGGAATCACTTTCTTCATTAAATATGTAATGTTATCTGAGCTGACATTCTGGAAGACATTAAGAAAAACACAACATACATTCTGACAGTTGTATTTAAAGGGACACTGCAGACATATTTGTTTGGCAAATCTCAATGCTGACAGAAACAATAAGTAACAGTGTGATAGTTATGGAATGATGGACAGACAAACAAAAGACTGGAACATTTTCCAGTGCTTTAACAATTACCCAACTCAGCATGTACACTTGCAGCTCTACTGTTCTCTCACTAATATTCTGACTAGACTTTACCATAAATACATTAATCAAGTCACTTATATGAACTGGTCAGCACTTAAATTAAGGCTTAAATCACAACATGGCAACTTGTAATACATAAATTGTTTGCATAAATTGCACTAAATACATTTTCAAAAGAAGTCTCATGTATATAATACGGGAGTTGTATATAATACTACATTTAAATTAATGATCAATTATACAAGGTTGAAACTTTATAACCAACCTGACCTTATTATGACATATCTATCTTTTTACAAAGTACATGACCTTAAAATGGCAATTTTGAGATAATATTGAGATTTTTTTAATATCTTAGATGCTGATATACTGATACGTAATGTTTTGATGTTTAATGATCTCAAAGAACTGGTTTGACATGGTTTTCCACCCAAGGTTGCTTTTTATAAAAAGAAATATCAAAATCAGAGTTGTATTTATTTTGAGTTCTCTTGTTGTTTCTTTGTATCATACAATAAAATGTAACTGCGTCAAACTCAATGCGAAACTTATTGGCAAACAAAGCAGGTGACCTGGACAGTGCTGGTAAATCTCCCACACCAAAGTTACAAATCCCATGGAACCATTTCCCATTGCATGGATCACCAAACTGTTGCCACATCTTATATCGGGTTAATGTTGACTTTGAATCTGGATCACCTGCAAAACAAATATAAATAAATAGAGATAAACACATGAAAATATAATTAAGGTAAGTTTAATATTCTATATGTTTTGTTATAGATACAAAAAAGCTAAAGTCTCAAAATAAATGTTTTAAATGCTTGCTGGAATTTTTACATGGTATATTTTGAACATTTGGATGATGTTCAGCAGGTTATGCTCTTCATGGCTCCATCAATTCAACAAAAATATAAAAATGGCAATTAGCGGCACTGACTTGATCCTTTATCAAATTATACCTGGGCCAAAATTTGAACATGTTATATTGAACCAACTCAAACCCCAAGTCAAACTAGTCACTGTGGGGCAAGGTGAAAGAGCAGAACAAACCTATTAAATAGTACATAATAAATTGATTAAGCTTGAAAAGAAATGCAATGGGCAATCCTGGTAGATTGCACAGACCATGCGATTAAGAACATAAAACAGGAAACATAGTGACTAGATGTTTCTGTGGCCTTCACAAATAGACACTTCACCTTCCTTAAATGTCAAAAGCTGATCATGTGATCTTGCTCAATGAGAGGTTTTTAAAGCACTTCAATGCTTCCAATGTAACTGTCACAAATTGTTTAATGAAACATGGGCTTGGGCAGATTCCTTTGATGCAAATAAAGAGATATTTTGATCTGTTACACACCATATCTTAGTGGAATATACATGTATCATAAAATTGTCTCACCTTTAAATGATCCTGGTATGCCAAGATTTGGGTTATGATTAAGAGTGTTAAAATACTGTTCATCTGGGACCCTAACATCTCGCATCCACTCAAGTAGATCTTTGGCTTTTTGGTTAGTGACCATGTAACCAACAAATTCTCTACTGAAAACAGAATGTGTGGATCCCTTGGTGATTTCAAACCCATGAGGAGGAGAATCTTTAACTTCAAAAGATGGAAGATGATGTGCCCACCACTTCACAGCAGTCCAAGATCTTGGCCTCCTGAAACACATTGTTGGAATGATTTTGAATATTTTTTAAATTCAAAAATGTCCACAAACCATATGAATTTCTTTAAATAAATATAACAGGAATTGAACACAATGATTTTTCAACAGGATCAGAAAATATTTAATTGATTCTATCAAATTTTAAATAAAGATACTTGTCAAATTTATATTATTACCATTTTTCAATGAGAACTCTGATCTTACTTAGTTTTAGATCCACCAACATCATTTGCACCATCATATGCCTTAAGGATCTGGACAAGCTCCAAATTGGTCCTCAGCGGAAATTCCCTGCCTGTCAAATTGATTAAATATTTCCATTTGGAGGATGTTTGGTTCCACAGATCTTTCACACAGTTCATTTCTGCTTCCAAGACAGGGAACATTCCATAAACAACTTTTGTCACACGAGAAGCAAGGAAGACATTATGGAGACATCTGGTGAGAGATTTGACTGCATCATGTGTTGCTTGACTTGCAGAAGCATCCACATGAATACAATAAACATTATGAGGTCTGTAGATGGCTTGAAGCATCAGCTCCATCTGCTGGACATTTTCATACATCAAAATACTGAATGCAATCGGAAAGTTGATCTCTTCTTCTGTCACTGCATGACTGGTATAGCCACTAGAAGTCTTAAAATTATCACAGTCCTTAATAACATCTTCATATTCAATGTCTGATCTCAATCCTTGTAAAGAGCACCCTTCAAATTGTTTTGCTAATGTAACCTCCTTTTCTTTTCCCTGGAATAGGTTTTGACATGTGATTGTGTCTTCATTGTTATTCTCATCCCATACAATCTCTGGACAGGGACCATCAAACACTGGTCTCTCAGGACTTTGTTGAACTGAGTACAAAAGAAGCATCAGACATATACATCCTGTTAATAGTCTCCTCTTTCTTGACTTCCAGAAAAATGAAGCTAGATGTCTGGGTTTCAAAAGTAACAGTATATTTCTATTCACATTTCCATAGTTCCTAGTAGCAATTCTTGAGGAAGGGTATGTCAAATCCATCTAGAAAAACATGATCAATAAAAACTGAGATTGTTTTTTAACATTCGGGTAGACAGTGTCTTGAAAAGATCTTTTTTCCCGCCCAAAAAAATCCTGTCCCTACATAAATCTATACCCAAAAACATATGCAAAATGGACAAGAAATCCAATGTTTCCATTAGACAATACCACACACTGCCCATTTCACCTACGACTCGGGTAGATTTTAATTCCTGGCAACAGGTTTTAAAGAAGCCATGTTATCTTCAATTTAACATCATATGCAAGGCTTGTCAGAAAAAAATTTCTTTGCTACTTCTTGATCTCAGCATCATTTCGCCATTGTTTAATGAGTTTGGGAAAGGAGGTGAAATGCGGGACAGTCTATTAAAAGAGACAGCAAGGAATCTGCTTATATAACGCAGTGGTTGCTCTGTGATGTCAAATGATGTTTACCCCATTAGTAGCCATGACATCATCACTTGGATTCTTTTAAATGCCATTTCTAGTTTCCAAGGCTAATGCTGACAGAAAAACTAAGGAAAGGGTACCACAGATGACACAATGGTTGTATTGAGACTGGGTTTTGAGAGACATTATTTGTGATGAAGTAGTAAGCTAGGTGGTGAAGTTCATAATTACAGCTACAGTTAATCATTGGAGCTTGAGGTCTCTCAGCATGTTCAGTGGGAAAATTTAAATATGATGCTGACAATGCCATTGAATGCTGGGCAGTGTGTGATATTTTTGGAAACTGGAATTCAAGTCCATTTTGCTGAATGTCTTTGGAAGAGAAGAACTTTGAAGAAGGCACTTTGAAGTTTGATTCAAACAGAGGCGACAGGTTCCCACACATTCAATGATTCATGCATTTGATTTACCTCATCTACACCTGCCTGTACTAAACGCAGGAAATAACCAAATCCCATTTATTGTCATAACTAAACCTAGGAACTTATTTATGCATGTTTCACCTGTGTTTGGCCTTTCGATCGTTCTTTCGATCACCAAATCAGACAGTCAGTTGTTGTCACTTCTAAAGTTCGGACATCCATGTTTTGCCTCTCAAAATCCAGTTTTATGAGTTTGTTGTTTTCGACTATTAGATAAATATTTTAGGGAGATCTTACATACGATATTAAAGGTTTGTGATTAAATATTTGGAAAACAATGAGAAGCGATCATTTATTTGGAATTCTTTTGATTTTTTGATCCAGGTTATCGTATAAAATATCCAAAATGGCGTCTGTTGTGTGAGGTCATTATAAGTGGAAATGTTTGTTGATCTGAGTAAATGCCTGGACTTATCCAAACAAAAAGAACCACTGAGTATCTTAGAACTGGGAAACATTCAGCAAATTTGTCAACATCAACATGAACTGAACCATGCCTGAATGTTGTGCTATTATATACAGAAACCTTAAGCAAATGCCTGCTAATTGACCCTAAATGTCAGAAGAATAAAAAAGAAAAACAACTCTTGAAGCATATCTAGCATGTACATGTACAATTAACAGCATAACTTTTTTCAGGTCATCAAACAAGTATAAATAGGTTCTTGTTATCAATATTTCCAAGAAGTTCAACTCGATTACTTCGCATTATATGTAACATGTGATTTTATTCTTATCTTTCCAAGATGTTTAGTAGGATTTCTGAACTCAGTAACGATGATTATTGGGAAAGCAGATAATGACATTTATCACATATTCAACAATGATATTTTGTTTTAATAATAAATATTTTTCAGATGTCTTAAACATGTTTGAATTCATACTTATGTGATATCTGCTGCAATAAATGACTTTTTGAAATAGTTGTATTTACTGTAAATTAGTGTAAAGAAATACACCCATTAATGCATGTTTGTATAAGGACGTTTGCACCAGGTTGGAAAAATTGGTGGCTAAATTGACCAAGGAAAAATTTAATTCAATTCAATTCAATACTTTATTGACATAAGAGATCAATACAAATCTATTTGTCTTTTCTGATGGATGCTGAAGTAAGAGATCAGATAAAGCTAAAGCACTATTACCAAAAGGAGGCACATAAACACAACCTGGAGATATTGTGGAACATGTACAAACACTTCAGAAACAGTGTCTCTAATATGCTGAAAGCAGCTAAGAAAAAATATTACACAGAAATGATTATTGAAAATAAACACAAACCAAGAATGATGTGGAGATTTATCAGGGAGTTACTGCCAGGAAATTCTAAAAGGGGACCACAGGGCCTAGAAATTGATGGAAAAATAGTGACAGACAAAAAGTCAATGGCCCAGTGTTTCAATGAATTTTTCACATGTATTGGACGTCTGCTGGCAGAAAAAATCCCAAACATGGATTTCTCAGATGAATACCTACCAAAGGATTTACAAAATCAATTCAAATTCCCAATAGTCACACCGGAATTTGTTTCTAAACAATTGAAAAACCTACCTACAAATAAGGCAACAGGACTGGACCAAATTTCAGGAAAACTATTGAAATATGGGGAACCTGCTATTGCAACACCATTAGCCTATATCCTCAACCAGTCCCTGCAGCAAGGTCATTTTCCTTCCAGTTGGAAAAAGGCCAAAGTGATACCGGTCTTCAAGTCTGGCTCAGTCACAGACAAGAATAATTACAGACCCATATCAATTCTACCAGTATTATCCAAAGTTTTGGAGAGATTTGTTCACAGTCATTTCTCCTCATTTCTGGAAAAAAATAAACTTATAACATTGGTGCAATCAGGATTTCGTCGAATGCACTCAACATTGACATCACTCATAAATGTAACAGACAGATGGCTTCGGAATATTGATCAAGGACTAGTGACGGGCGTAGTGTTTATAGATCTCCAAAAGGCCTTCGACACGGAAAACTTTGACACTCTCCTGAAAAAGCTTCCTTATTACGGAGTGTCAGGTGTGGAGCTTGAATGGTTCTCATCATATCTTCATGGTAGAACTCAGAGTGTCATTGTGGATGGATGCCTGTCCGACCCATTGCCGGTCACAGTTGGTGTGCCTCAGGGCAGCATTCTGGGTCCACTGCTCTTCACATTATATGTGAACGAGCTGCCAAGTGTGCCCAATGAGTGCTTGTCCAGTATGTACGCTGACGACACAGAGGTGGAACATGCTACCAAGCCATGTCACATTAAACATATGGAAACTGTGATAAATAATGATATGGAAAAACTTCAAAAATATTTTCACTCAAACAAACTCAGCCTCAATGTGCCTAAATGTGAGTTTGTCCTTATTGGAACTCATCAAAGCTTGGCAAAATGTGAGGATATTACTATAAAAATTGGAGATGAAGTAGTACCGAAATCACAAAAAGCAAAACATCTTGGTATGGAAGTCGAGGATACTCTCAGATGGAGCTCACATATTGACAAACTAGCCAAAAAGCTGGCTTCCAAAATTGGCATACTCAGAAGAATCAGACACATAGTACCACATGGAACTCTACTTCAATTGTATAATGCAATTGTCATTCCACACTTTGATTATGGCGATTTAATATATCAAACATGCACAAATAAGAACATGGACAAACTACAAAAGCTGCAAAACAGAGCCGCCAGAATAATCGGAGGGTATGACTCACGGAAACACCGCAATGATATGTACAAGGACCTTAAATGGCTATCGCTTAAAAACCGAATTATTATGCACAAATGTATAATGGTACATAAAAGTCTAAAAGGTCTGGCACCAAAATATCTCACAGATAAATTTGTTTATAATGACAATGTTCATGGACTGAACACAAGATCAGCAAAGCTTTTGCATGTAAAAAAGTCAAAGACAGAATATTATAGTAGAAGCTTTGAAATAAGTGGGGCAAATGCGTACAATGCATTGCCAGCAAGTGTTAGAGAAGCAGAAACAGTAAATCAATTCAAAAGTAAATTGGAAGATCACTTGCTATCACAAAACCAATTTTAAATGTTTATCTACTTTTATGTGAAGCTTTTATCTGTACATAGTTTTAACATGAGTATGAAAGATGTGTAAATGTGAGAGGCGCTCAGCCTACATAAAATAGTTTTAACAACTAATTGTAGCCACTGAGGATAATAAATTTTATTGTATTGTTGTATTGTATTGTTCATTGGCTATAATATAAATTTTCATAACATCAATATAAAATACTACAATTAACTATTTTATGCCATCAATTAACAATTATGACAACACAAACATAAACATAAACAATTCAATAAAGATAAAAATAATACAAAAATATATTTTATTCGAGGGTTATGGTGCTTCGGCAGCCAGACATTTGAATTGAGAGCACAAAATAATATTGAGAATTGCCTAGCTTGCATGAAAAAAAAAATCTGGCAAATATCTTTTTTGTTCACGCTGGTATAAAAGTTAATGATAACATCATCTACATTTGAAGCCTAATGCAATAAATCAATTTTTTTTCAGTCAACATTTGCAACTTTTGTCAGTCAACTTTTGTCACCTGTTTGATTCTGATAGTGTGAATTGATCTATTATTGCAGCTGACTCCACTGATTTATTGCATCTGAATAATGGTGTTCTCAAAATGAAGTCTTAACCCCAATAATTAAGATATGAATGGGTTTCAATTCTTATATCTCAACAATATCTCAGAACAAATATTTCCATGATTTGTAATGTCTCAGAACAAATATTTCCATGATTTGTAATGATATTAATGCGCTGTCTGCATCTTCTTCTGTCACATTGTGAATCAAAATGGTTGTATTATATACCAGTCGTACAGTATGAGGAGGTGGTGGGTTCGACTCCCATTGCTGAAAGTTAACACTGGTTAAAAGGCCGACGTTATTGAAAGGGTCGTGAAACCACCATTTCACAATTTTATTTTCTCTGAATTGAAGTACAAAATAATTTGGCATATTTTATATTTTGTTTTGTAAATTAACACATTAATGAAAAAAGTACCATCTTTTACCATTTTATTGAAAAATATTCATATATTATCACCATATTCATTGAAAACAAGAAAAACTAAATCAAATATATTCTAGATATTTGCTAATACTATAAACAGGTCTCGAGGACGTCGAGGATGGCCAGGGCAGTGACCAGACAAATTTGTCAACATGTGAAAAGCATTGAGAAAAACCAGGTCAATGTACATACTGTTCACTTAATTGAGATGTCACTTCTCCGCCTTTCTCTTACTAACCTTATACTGACCTTAAAGTCATAAAATTACATCGCCCTGGTTTTGTTAGAGATATAAAGACTGAATTTTATTAATGCCTTGCCTCACCATATTCAATGCATGTTACATTGACACCCAATTTACTCATCATTAATTTAAAAAGATATCATCAATATCTCATTTACCTGCACAAACAGCTCGTGTGTCTACATATTATTATCAGAGGAAGGATAAAACCAAACCAAGGCTCGCTGCACAGCTGCTCCCTCCCAAGAAGGCCTAGAAGGAGATGGATGGCCCTATGAGGTGATCCCATCCCAGGCTAGCTGCACAGCTGCTCCCTCCCAAGAAGGCCCAGAAGGAGACGGATGGCCCTATGAGGTGATCCCATCCCAGGCTAGCTGCACAGCTGCTCCCTCCCAAGAAGGCCTAGAAGGAGATGGATGGCCCTATGAGGTGATCCCATCCCATCCCCGCTGTGCAGCTGCTCCCTCTCTAGAAGGCCCAGAAGGGGACGGATGGCCCTATGAGGTGATCCCATCCCAGGCTAGCTGCACAGCTGCTCCCTGCCAAAAAGGCCCAGAAGGAGATGGATGGCCCTATGAGGTGATGGCCCTATGAGGTGATCCCATCCCAGGCTAGATGTGCAGCTGCTCCCTCCCAAGAAGGCCTAGAAGGAGACGGATGGCCCTATGAGGTGATCCCATCCCCGCTGCACAGCCGCTCCCTCTCTAGAAGGCCCAGAAGGAGACGGATGGCCCTATGAGGTGATCCCATCCCAGGCTAGCTGCACAGCTGCTCCCTCCCAAGAAGGCCCAGAAGGAGATGGATGGCCCTATGAGGTGATGGCCCTATGAGGTGATCCCATCCCAGGCTAGATGTGCAGCTGCTCCCTCTCTAGAAGGCCCAGAAGGAGACGGATGGCCCTATGAGGTGATCCCATCCCAGGCTAGCTGTGCAGCTGCTCCCTCCCAAGAAGGCCCAGAAGGAGATGGATGGCCCTATGAGGTGATGGCCCTATGAGGTGATCCCATCCCAGGCTAGCTGTGCAGCTGCTCCCTCCCAAGAAGGCCTAGAAGGAGACGGATGACCCTATGAGGTGATCCCATCCCATCCCCGCTGCACAGCTGCTCCCTCTCTAGAAGGCCCAGAAGGAGATGGATAAACAGTAAATCAATTCAAAAGTAAATTGGAAGATCACTTGCTATCACAAAACCAATTTTAAATGTTTATCTACTTTTATGTGAAGCTTTTATCTGTACATAGTTTTAACATGAGTATGAAAGATGTGTAAATGTGAGAGGCGCTCAGCCTACATAAAATAGTTTTAACAACTAATTGTAGCCACTGAGGATAATAAATTTTATTGTATTGTTGTATTGTATTGTTCATTGGCTATAATATAAATTTTCATAACATCAATATAAAATACTACAATTAACTATTTTATGCCATCAATTAACAATTATGACAACACAAACATAAACATAAACAATTCAATAAAGATAAAAATAATACAAAAATATATTTTATTCGAGGGTTATGGTGCTTCGGCAGCCAGACATTTGAATTGAGAGCACAAAATAATATTGAGAATTGCCTAGCTTGCATGAAAAAAAAAATCTGGCAAATATCTTTTTTGTTCACGCTGGTATAAAAGTTAATGATAACATCATCTACATTTGAAGCCTAATGCAATAAATCAATTTTTTTTCAGTCAACATTTGCAACTTTTGTCAGTCAACTTTTGTCACCTGTTTGATTCTGATAGTGTGAATTGATCTATTATTGCAGCTGACTCCACTGATTTATTGCATCTGAATAATGGTGTTCTCAAAATGAAGTCTTAACCCCAATAATTAAGATATGAATGGGTTTCAATTCTTATATCTCAACAATATCTCAGAACAAATATTTCCATGATTTGTAATGTCTCAGAACAAATATTTCCATGATTTGTAATGATATTAATGCGCTGTCTGCATCTTCTTCTGTCACATTGTGAATCAAAATGGTTGTATTATATACCAGTCGTACAGTATGAGGAGGTGGTGGGTTCGACTCCCATTGCTGAAAGTTAACACTGGTTAAAAGGCCGACGTTATTGAAAGGGTCGTGAAACCACCATTTCACAATTTTATTTTCTCTGAATTGAAGTACAAAATAATTTGGCATATTTTATATTTTGTTTTGTAAATTAACACATTAATGAAAAAAGTACCATCTTTTACCATTTTATTGAAAAATATTCATATATTATCACCATATTCATTGAAAACAAGAAAAACTAAATCAAATATATTCTAGATATTTGCTAATACTATAAACAGGTCTCGAGGACGTCGAGGATGGCCAGGGCAGTGACCAGACAAATTTGTCAACATGTGAAAAGCATTGAGAAAAACCAGGTCAATGTACATACTGTTCACTTAATTGAGATGTCACTTCTCCGCCTTTCTCTTACTAACCTTATACTGACCTTAAAGTCATAAAATTACATCGCCCTGGTTTTGTTAGAGATATAAAGACTGAATTTTATTAATGCCTTGCCTCACCATATTCAATGCATGTTACATTGACACCCAATTTACTCATCATTAATTTAAAAAGATATCATCAATATCTCATTTACCTGCACAAACAGCTCGTGTGTCTACATATTATTATCAGAGGAAGGATAAAACCAAACCAAGGCTCGCTGCACAGCTGCTCCCTCCCAAGAAGGCCTAGAAGGAGATGGATGGCCCTATGAGGTGATCCCATCCCAGGCTAGCTGCACAGCTGCTCCCTCCCAAGAAGGCCCAGAAGGAGACGGATGGCCCTATGAGGTGATCCCATCCCAGGCTAGCTGCACAGCTGCTCCCTCCCAAGAAGGCCTAGAAGGAGATGGATGGCCCTATGAGGTGATCCCATCCCATCCCCGCTGTGCAGCTGCTCCCTCTCTAGAAGGCCCAGAAGGGGACGGATGGCCCTATGAGGTGATCCCATCCCAGGCTAGCTGCACAGCTGCTCCCTGCCAAAAAGGCCCAGAAGGAGATGGATGGCCCTATGAGGTGATGGCCCTATGAGGTGATCCCATCCCAGGCTAGATGTGCAGCTGCTCCCTCCCAAGAAGGCCTAGAAGGAGACGGATGGCCCTATGAGGTGATCCCATCCCCGCTGCACAGCCGCTCCCTCTCTAGAAGGCCCAGAAGGAGACGGATGGCCCTATGAGGTGATCCCATCCCAGGCTAGCTGCACAGCTGCTCCCTCCCAAGAAGGCCCAGAAGGAGATGGATGGCCCTATGAGGTGATGGCCCTATGAGGTGATCCCATCCCAGGCTAGATGTGCAGCTGCTCCCTCTCTAGAAGGCCCAGAAGGAGACGGATGGCCCTATGAGGTGATCCCATCCCAGGCTAGCTGTGCAGCTGCTCCCTCCCAAGAAGGCCCAGAAGGAGATGGATGGCCCTATGAGGTGATGGCCCTATGAGGTGATCCCATCCCAGGCTAGCTGTGCAGCTGCTCCCTCCCAAGAAGGCCTAGAAGGAGACGGATGACCCTATGAGGTGATCCCATCCCATCCCCGCTGCACAGCTGCTCCCTCTCTAGAAGGCCCAGAAGGAGATGGATGGCCCTATGAGGTGATCCCATCCCAGGCTAGCTGCACAGCTGCTCCCTCCCAAGAAGGCCTAGAAGGAGATGGATGGCCCTATGAGGTGATCCCATCCCATCCCCGCTGTGCAGCTGCTCCCTCCCAAGAAGGCCCAGAAGGAGATGGATGGCCCTATGAAGTGATCCCATCCCATCCCCGCTGTGCAGCTGCTCCCTCTCTAGAAGGCCCAGAAGGAGATGGATGGCCCTATGAGGTGATCCCATCCCAGGCTAGCTGCACAGCTGCTCCCTCCCAAGAAGGCCTAGAAGGAGACGGATGGCCCTATGAGGTGATGGCCCTATGAGGTGACCCCATCCCCGCTACACAGCTGCTCCCTCCCAAGAAGGCCCAGAAGGAGACGGATGGCCCTATGAGGTGCTCCCATCCCCGCTACACAGCTGCTCCCTCCCAAGAAGGCCCAGAAGGAGACGGATGGCCCTATGAGGTGCTCCCATCCCAGGCTAGCTGCACAGCTGCTCCCTCCCAAGAAGGCCTAGAAGGAGACGGATGACCCTATGAGATGATCCCATCCCAGGCTGGACTCAAACCTGACCAATCATGGGAAATACCTAAAGGACATGTGGCACCACCATCAACTAGGCAGACCCCCTCTGGTGGCTGCAATGCACCACATAATGCTAAAACCAGCTTTGCACTAGGTTCAACACCATTACTGCCATTAGGACACCCAACTCACTTCGAGCATGCATGTCCCAATATCACAATCCAAACTAACAATCTATTATTCACAAGCCCCAGTCAAGCGCGAAACTCCGATTGTCTCCTAAACCTTAACCCCAACCCTTTAGCGCTGATGGGAACACTGGCTCGCCCTGGGCGTGATTGACAAGGAGCATATCCCAGGCTAACTTGCCGGACCCAGTCATCCTCTGTCATACACATGAGTTACCCAAACATTACATCAACCTCACCCAAATCCTGATGCCCCTGTACAACCTTGTAAATCAAAATCATGCAGCTATAAGAGTTTAAAATAATAATGTGGAGTTGAAAACTCTCTTAAATATCAGGCACTAATGAGCAACCACTTATAACCAACTGTGGAACACACTCATTACCCTTACAGCTGTGCTACTCTGAGCCGGTCGATTCCTGTATCTAGTAACCAATGACTAGCAAAAGTTAGCCACCAATATTTTGTTTTATTGATAAAACCAAACTTGTTTGTGAGATTTGAGTGGTATTGACAATAAAATATTAAACAATAGTCAACTTCACACAATGACTATTCCCAATGATCGATCCACCCACTCTCTATTTTACGTTGTTCCATTAATGACGAACCTTTCCCAAGAGAATGATTTGAACTCTCGTCATTCCATCTATGATACCGGTTTTTTTTTCTACCATTCTTTACCTCCAGCCTCCCTGTATTTCTAAATATTTTGCACCAAAAATTGAATAGTTTCTCGTCAGTGCTGATAAGGACAAAATGTTCCCATGATACAATTTCTTAATTTCCACAGAAAATTATTATATTATACATATTGCAACTCACAAAGTCCAAACATAACTAAAATTAGGCACGGTCCAATACAAATACAATTCGATATTAAAAATAAATCCTGCTTCTGGTGTTTTTTTCTATAAACCCTGCTTCTGGTTTTTTTTTTCTATAAACCCTGCTTCTGGTGGGTTTTTTTCTATAAACCCTGCTTCTGGTGTTTTTTTTTCTATAAACCCTGCTTCTGGTCATCTTGAACTGAAAAAAAAGAAATGTGTTGTCTTCCACCAATAATTCGTTTTCAGTCATATGGAAGAGTTAAATGCAGATGTTTCAGAATAATACTTCACTATAGGTTTGTGTCAATTCTATTCGTTTAAATTAATTATCTATACATTATCTGCCCATGTCAATGCCACTTACCATTGCTTATTTTCTCGTAATGTGCACATATTGATTTCCATGTGAGGTTAGAATCACCCGCGCACATATATATATATATATAAGTGTCCTTAGAACATATGGGGAACACAACTAAGCTTGGTTCCGGACGAGAAGTGTCAGGGTTTGGAAATAAAAACATTCATTTTAAGGAATAAATATGTTTACAACGTATTGTTTGTACATTGCACTTCAATTCATTTTTACCGTTGTTGACCAAGGTAAGATATACACATTATTATGTCGCTATCTATATCGGAACACTATTTTGATACAAACATTTTGAAAATATATATATATATATATATATATATATATATATATATATATATATATATATATATATATATATTTCAAAATTTCAAAATGTTTGTAAAATCGCAACTTGTCTTATCTCATTTCAGTTGGATCAAATTCTAACGTAAGATACGGGACATATATTAAGTATAGAGCAGAAATTCAGTCTGGGCAGAAATGGAAGACAGACTTTCGAAGCGCCTCTCCGTTAATATGCGTCATGAGGTGTCTACGGGAGGTAGAATGCAGTGCTGTATCCGTGACAGAAGCTGTGGGCACAGATGTCACGTGTCAGATGTGGAAGTATTTCACCTGTGCTGAACGGCAAGATGGTACCACATACATTGATGAGGAAATAAAGGGTAAAATATTTATGTTTTGATAAAATAACTTGCAAAATTTAAAATGAGATCGATATCTGGGAGGAAGACGTTTGAAGAACTCCAAATGTCAAAATGGCAAGCGGTAGTATTCCTTGGTGTTGAGGTTCCTCTGTTGTTCTACCCACTGAACCGTTATTTCAATAATTACGACCATTGTCATGTATTTGAGTTGATCTCCCTATCTATGCCAGCTTTTTTTAATTTTACTACTGGGACTATTGTAGTGACGTTGTGCATATATTTCATTTGACATTTAACACTCATCATTGAATGGAAAACAGTTACACTCAGCTTTATTTAGGCGTACAAGTCACATTTAATCATTTAATACGCACGATTCAATATCAGGCTATTCAATAATACTTGATAGTCAAAACATTTTTATAAGTATTTTATAAGCATAAAAAGAGACAGCTGTAAGTTTCACACGGTTTTCGGACATTAATAATTTGAATTTATCATTTGTGTAGAGGTTCTTAAAATTGCCATTTAATACAGATACACTCTTGAAGAATTCATTGCGGAAATCGCCATGAAAGGAAAATAAAATGTTCCTGATTTTCCACAGCATTACCACGAAGTTTAGTAAAGATAAGCTTAGTAAAGATAAGCTTCTGGTTTGCATTTGCTCTTATATCTAACATTTTCAAATTCATCAAGAAATATACATCTTTCATTTTCAATTTAATTCTGATATTCTGCTCCCGGTCAATATCTCTCCTTGTACTACACCATTGCAATTTTGAACCTTTTGCCCTGAATCTCAGAAAAATACTTTACGTTGATCAACAAAATTATTCATATAATACACAAATAAAATGGGAGAGAGGGCATCTTCCTGTCTCAAATAAACTCCAGCATAGAAAACTAAGGGACCCTATGTTAAACTCTGAGCAGTAAGATCCCTTTCCACTCTGCCAAATTCTGTCCTCAGAGTCAACAAATGCAACATATGAAGTTTATTATTTTATCTGTTGCTTGCTATAGTACCCAGCTTTACTAGGCCTCTTCAATATAGGTGTTATATACTGAGCCCGATGCAAAGGAGAGTATGCTATAGATGAAAGGTAAAAAATATGACCACAAGAACGATTTACTTAATCAGCATACACATTTCTAATTTCACAATTTCTAGTTATTCATGCATATTACTTTTTCGACAGTGGCTTTTTAAATATTCTTGTTCACAATTGCATCTTATTGCAAACATTAAAACAATTGTTGTGTCATAAAAAGGGTAAAGTTCACTATTTTATTTTTTTCGGAGTAGCAGGATACATTTGTGCAGACATTGATTCATTTTTCTATGATGTAAACTACATGTAGGCATGTCAAGTAATATTGTAGTCTGGTTCTTTTCTCAGATCCATGTGAGGTGAAATTGTTGTTCAAAGCTAGCAGTGGAAATAATCACGCTTTATACAAGCTATGGGAGTCAGGAGAACACAATGCCACCATAGATGAATGTAACAAATCTTGGAGTGAGAAATGTTTGGACAACTATAAGCACCCAATAGTTAATGACTGGGCTGGGGCAGCCTTCTCACAGGTAACACATTCGATCATGTTTTTAACTATTTAAACCAGCTTGTTTTGTTTGAATCATGTTTCTACCAATATTAGACTTTCCAAAAGTCCAAAACGAGATATTGCAACCTCGTTTAAAAGTGATTCTCAGTCAAATCTGAGCATTTTGCGTGTTTCATTTCTTTGATAAGCTATGCAATACTTATTTATGATTGAATAAGCTTTTAACATAATTAAAACCTATTCATATTACAAAAAATCGAATTTTGGTAAACATTTCATGTTTGGGATTTTGATGCGATATTCCACCAACTTACAGCCACCATGTTGTTAGTACCTTTACATTATGCCTAATTTTCTGAGAGAGGATAGAGACTTGTTGTGACATATATCTGACCAACATTATTAATGTTATGAGAAAGTATAACAAGTTCAATGAGCTGCGTTTTGATCTGTTAAATCATAAATGTCTGCTAATTCATTAATGAATGGTAATTGTTAATTCATCGATGAGTAATAATCTTCGCCTCTCTTGATATATAATTGTTGGTATTGCCAGCAGATTTGTGTGATGGCCATATCTTTCCAATAATTCTTTTGAGGTCACTTGTTTGTGGTGCCCTCTACAATATCAGAATCATGATATATATCACAAACATAATACCTATAATTGCACTCAAAACTCAACATTTTAACCCTGCAGCTAATTCCTACTATGGTGATTCACCCCCAAAGTCTGAAGGGAAAACCCATATCATGATTTAATTTGATTGCGTAAAATATGTTTGAAACATTTTTTACAGTTCTGCTACATGAGTGTAAATGACTCATTCTGAAGAAATCTTTCTTGGTAAAATACCCATGAATACCTTTTAAAAAGAAGGACAGTGGCAAAGCTAACTGTAACTATTTGTGCCTTTATAAAGATAGTGTTGAAACATACACGAGGCAGACAGAATTATTACTCATGCTGTGTAGATTACCAAAATGTCTCCATACATAACAGTATGATAAGTACAGAGAGATAAGTATTTCCGAAGGAAAACCTCCCTAAATGGTGTTACTTGGTAACATCGCCAAGTAACAACATATATGTGGCTTTGATGCATCACTCTTTTCAGCCATTGCATTTGACGACATTGAAAATATACTGACTTTACTTTCTCAGAAAATTCTAAAAATTGTATTAAACTCAAAATTAAAAGATATCGATATTTATTAATATATTTGTAAACTATGAAATGTAAAGGTATATTTTCTGCAGATAACCAGTACCTATGAATTTAATAAAGGTGACCCCTCATCACTTTACAGCAAGCAAGTCTTGGTTGACGTTATTGCCAAGATAATTATATAATAAAGTAAATATGCCGGTCGTATTCACATTTCATTCACTTACTTCTTCCTCAATAGTTGTTTTATAACATCCATATGTTTTATATATTCAGATCGCAATAATTATGTTAAAAGATGGAGAAATTGTTGTACAATTAGAATTTGACGCAATGGGAACTGACAGGGATAGCTGGTTCAAAGACGACAAACTGCTAACACCAACACAATGGCAAGATCTTGATGACACAATCGTCAATCAACGTACTCTACTCATGGCTGCCAATTTAGCGTAAGATTTGTATTTTATTCTATGGCTAACTACCATTGATTTTTGGTTTGAAGTATTCACTGAAATATTGCAATAGGTCATCATGATCCTCGCCTTGAATATATTTCATTTACATTTCCATCTGAATTGGCATTTTTTCTCAAATGATAAGCCTTGGATGACAATTGCTTGTTCTGGCATGTGGTCATCTCTCATACAGGAGGTTCGAACCCAAAGTTGGAGAGGCCAATCACGGTAAACAACCCCATGTAGGAAAAAGAGTGCCTGACATTATACATAGTCAGCTGGCACAGGTGCTGTGTGCATTTCATGTATATATGTAACACAGTAATACCTCAGATAATGTTTGGACATGGCTGGAGAAGAGATAATAACAGACCATTTATAAGCTATGCATATTTTGTGCTGAAAAACTTCCAAACTTAAGTATTAACAGATATACCTCAAAAATAATAAATCTGCTCAAACTAATACAATTTCAGGTTTCAGCCAAACTAGAAATGCACTTCTTGATAGCTTGGAAATAACATTTTAGATCTTGATTGTTACCAATAACCTGTCCAGAATAATAATTCTGATACATATAATCTGTTAGCAAGCTTGGTCACATTATTTCAGTTGGTTTCTCATTGGCATTTAGCACATAGAGGTACACATAAAGTCTCCACCAATCTCATTTTAAACTTAGAAAAAAAAGAATACTAAAGTAAATTTTAGCAGCTTATAATTCTGTGTGTTGTTTTACCACAGTACAGAGAAGTGGTCATTTGTAATTCGAAAGGGTTCTTCCTTGGCCTACATAGACTCAGGTAAAGTGAATTTGCATATCTTCTGCGCCATACTTATCTGTGCTTTGTGATGCATTCCGATTATTATTTCACCTTATTAATATTGCTTATTGTGTTCAGTGATCATAGTCAAGTCACGTAAGAAGTGTAAATGTTTGATATCCCACTTAACAAAATCATTCTTATAAGCATGTACCGAAACCACAGTGGGGTGGCGAGACGTGCTTGCTGAAATTCACATTTTTGTTTGAAATTCACATCTTCAGATGTTTAACCATAAACCATCATGTATGATATAAAGATAAAAGAGATATAAAATAACCATCTTGAATCAGATTTGCACAAAAAAATCACTGTATTGATGACTGTATTGGGCATAAACAGAGTTTTCTTTAAATTTTTGATTCAATGAATTGAAAATAATATGTGATTTATTTCTTTATGATTTGGGATTAGATGATGGGGACGAGGAAACCAAATGATTTAATGACATTATTAGGGGTATCAAAATCTTGTTTTTCATGAAATTGGGACATTAATGTTTTTTTCTCGATTTTTTTTCTCAGTTTTTGTTGGTCGGTACTTGTGGATAGCGGCCACTTGACATGAGATTGATTATAATATTGACTCTCCCCCACAGTCCTTTTTGTTTCCCCTCATTCCCTTCCAAGTGTAGCATTTGTCTCGACCTTCACACTCTGGATTATATGGAATCTTATAATATGCACCTCCAACACAGCCTGCACAGTATTATGATGTTTTGAGCTCACTAGCTTGTTTGTCACCATGACAATCATCAGGACACTATAATTCTATGATATTGGCTCTGAAACAATATGCCTCTTTTTTTAACAACTTGGGTGTGCAAGGTTGGTTGTTGCCTTGGATTACCTCTGCCTCTCACATTTGACCTATAAATAGTATTTAACATTAAGATTATGATACTCGATTCTGGTACTCAATTCATCTCCGTGCACCACACGTAGTGATTTTATAACAATTCAAACATGAACAAATTTACCAAATGTTTTGAGAACCCTTTTTAATGTCACAATTTAATACACTTTGCAAAATTATGTGATAATAAAATTTCTTTCAATTATTAATGAAAATGGCAAATGATTTCATGAAACCTTGAAACTTTAACTTTAAATAAAATTTCTTACTAAAAACTACAAATTATTTCAAGAGAGACGAATGACAGAGATAAAAAGTACCGACCATTCCATTTTAATGAACTGCTTGTTTTAGTCTGGTCATATTAAAAGTGAGCAGCTGAATAGCGTAATTGGAGATGCAGGTTGTATGTTAGATCATGGAGGACGGGAGGGGGGGGGGGTATACAAGTAGTAGAGAGAGACAGCAGGCAAGTAATAAAACTGGAACTCATAATGGCCTCATGTCCAGTCCTAGTATTCCCTGATAAAAGGTCAAATCTCCAATTTGATGATCCTAAACACAGGTTTGAGTTGTGTGGGGTCAAAAATATGAAACTGTTTTAAGGATGTCATCTGTTATTTCAGGGTGTCAACTGCAATATTTTGGTGTCATCTGTAATATCAGGGTGTCATTTATAATAGTCTGGATTTTATTTTGAAAGTTAAGATGTCATTCTTGAAAGTTGGGTTGTTTTTCTGGAAGATTAGAATGTTTTCTTCAGTTAAGATGACGCTTTCAACACTTTATCATAAACAATTTCAATCTTAATTGTCTAAACTAAAATTGTAAACAAAATTGATGCAGCAGATATTTTGATTTTGTTTAAAATTTTAGGTTGGCTCACAATTTTAGAGAACCCAGGTGCAAGTCATATGTGCTTCCATAATACATTAAAAGATTTCCCTGCTTTCCTGTACAGTACACAAAATGAGTCGACTCTTCTGGTATATGAAGGTATGTGACATCTCTTGACTTATGAATAAAGTGCTTAGTGCTACTTTTGAAAGTGATTATTTTTCTCATCTATTATTTTACAAAATGATAAGCTATATTTGTTAGTGGTAATCAACAATGTTTCTATTTTTGTTATGTTTTCTGACAGGGAATTGGGAAGTAAAAAATCCTTGTGTACCAATTTCGTTGAGGTAGTAGTAAATAGAAAGAAATATCGGAACCGGCATAACTATTTCCGATATGAGCTTTTTTTATTCTTTTGGGCTTGGTAGGGAAACACCAAAAAATTCTAAAAAGTTGATAAGCATCAAAGATGAGATCATGGTGAAGAAATGTGCGTGGCCGACCTTGAGTTTTGTAGGGCCATCGATCAACAAACACGATTCGGTTGGATGGATATTCTCTGGAATCTTATTAAAAATGAATCTTACATAAAATGATTCTTATGTGAATTATCCTACAAACTTAACGATTTCGTTTGATGTTCAATACAGAATATATAATATCATGACTGGGGCATTATAGTATACTTCACATGGAGTTCCATATTTCAGATGTCTTTATAGTAGCTGCTGCAAACGGTGTGCAATTAACGCTGAGCAGGTCAGCTGCCTTGGACATATGCGATGAGGTCGGGGATGGGTCAGTTACCCTGGCGGAGCTCACTGCTGCCAAAGAAAGAGGATTCTCCTGCTGCGCGTAAGCCATCTCATTATGGGGGGTATTTCAAATATCTGAGGTGAAAAAGTGGATCATTTATTTAGGTTGGGGGGGGGGGGGGTATGGGAAATTTCTGGTTGGAAAAGTATATCATTGATATATTAGCGTTACCAAAGAAGAAAAAAAATCAGCATTTTTCTTTTGAAGATTAATGGTCCATTCCATGACTATATTCGTCTGACTATTTTGTTTCACATGTTTCTAAACTCTTTACTTATTTGTTGTTGTATTCATTTTCACATAATGACTATGACACCAATTGGCCATGTTATTACATGTGACATCTGTTTGACTCGGTGGCTACTGACTGTTAAAAAGAAGCTTGTGTTGGGTGTGGTCTCTTTAAGTTGTCAGGTCTTGCAGAGGAAGTGTGTGACTCTACTTCGTCCTGAAAAGTATTTTGATATCATTATTGAGCTACTGTTGATGCATGTATTTACAGGTGGTCATTTATAGCGGATAGTCCATACAAGTATTTTCCTTGGTCATCTGAGGCTAATGGCAATAGTGGACATTGCTCTGACGGGGTTCACCGTAACACAGGCACCAATTATGGCAATGCAGCTTGCAACACCCGTCCTGGTAGGTTCATACTCACTGGTGGAGGATCGTAATCCTCAATCACATAATCTCACAGAAACAAGCTATTTTCTTGTATCTCGATGTTTTCTGTGCTTTTATAAAGGAATATACAAAGTACTCCCAGTCTCAGTGTAATCAATTAATTATAATTATATTGAGATTTTTAACAAAATGACCAGTCATAAACTGATGATAGATATAGAAATTTAAGCTCATTTAGTATGATGAAGAATATTTTCACATTTTAAGTTCTAAAAATATATATTATATTTTGCCTACTCATTTTAGGAAGTGTCGGGGAAGCAGACACATTTCTGATATTAGGAATATGAATTGGAGAGAAATTTTGTATGACATCCGCCTACAGTGTACACTTAAGTCTCGGGGTAAAGCGCCACACATCCAATGTTTTTAATGTTACCAATGGTGTCAAACAGGGCTCAGTTATATCCCCGTTGTTCTTCACTCTATATGTGGATGATCTGATTGAGAAGCTTCAGAAGAGTGGATATGGATGTAAGATGGGTAACAGGTACTATGGCATATTGGTATATGCTGATGATATATTTTTATTGTCCCCTTCAGCATATGGCCTACAAACGATGTTGAATGTTTGTAGTGATTTCTCAATGCAAAAAGGCCTGCAGTTTAATGCTAGAAAGACACAATGCATTAAGTTTCATACAAAGAAATGTAACACACCAACTGTAAATATGGTGCTAAATGGAGATGTTCTGGAGTGGTATAAAAATGTCACCCATCTCAGTCACAATTTCAGTTGCTGTCTAAGTTTTAGCAAAGATATTAATGTTAGAAAAGCTTGTTTTATTACATGTGTGAATGAGATCAGTACGGAATTTGGCTTTGCCCATCCAAAGTGCAGGGCCAAACTTCTCCAGATATATGGTAGTAGTTACTATGGGTCCAATCTATGGGACTTTTATAGCAAAGAGTTTCTATCATTGTGTAAAACTTGGAATGTCGCAATACGTAAACTGTTTAATCTGCCATGGCAGACACACTGTCGATTTCTGCCACATATTTGTAACTCTTACCATGTAAGCCACATTCTGAAATGTAGATTTTTCAATTTTATGGCAAGTAATTTAGTCTCCAAGAATTGTCATATTGCTTATGTTGCTAAGATGTGCCATATGAATGCCTTGACTTGCTCAGGGAGAAATATAAATGAAATTATTTCTGAATATTCCCTGCTGTATAGTGAAAGAGACTGTTTGAGATCTCTGAGGCTCAAAATGGAGCAAGTGTATAGTGATAAAATTGCTAAGGAAATCGAAGATGAAGAATGGAAGATTAACATGATCTTAGAAATAATTGACTGTATGTATGACAATGTGGAGAATGATATGACACAGGAAGAGAATCTGTATATTTTAAATGATATATGTGTTTCATAAACTTTTAATATAGTCTGCATTTATTGTAATTGTATTTATATGTTGTATACACTGACTATACCATTGTTTGTAACTTTGAGTATGAATAAATGATGATGATGATGATATCACTAATTGTAATCATAAAATGCCAATTATTTAGCATGTTCACATATCATTTTAAACTACATCAGTGTAATTGTAATAATAAAATGCCAAATATTCAGCATTTTTAGATATAATAGTCATACCATTTTTACCCACATCAGTGTAATTGTAATTATAAAATGCCAATTATATAACATGTTTAGACATAAAAAAATTGTAAAATATTGATATTGACAGGTGTATATTAAAAGTAAATCGACTGGACAATCGAGCGATATTGCGTTTTTTAGGTACGGATTCAGTTTAGGGTGTTGCTCTTGTCCATGTATTATACTGTAAATACATCACCTGTATTCTAATATACATACCTTTGTTATTTGAAAAATGATCTGATAGTTTAGTCTGTCTCATAGGGTACCGTCTCATAGACATAAAGATGACACAACAAATTAAATAGTCAAAACGCAAGAATAAAATAACACAGGAGCACAGTAGCTCAAACTCAATCCTATCTTAATCATTAAAGCATTGTTATAAAAACAGTGGCTGTACAGTTGTTGGAGTGAACGTTTGAACTCGTGATGAATTGCCATTTTGTCTCGGAATTCATACTATTTATTTTGCAGTTCAGGATGTTTGGTGTCATTAGATTACACGTATATTTTCTTGTTATTTTCTACAAAGAAGTAAAAGGTCTTCTGTGGAGGAATATAATGGTCTGAAATCGACAATATGTATATATGTATAATCAAATTATTAACTTCTAGAGTTTAATCTTTTATTTCACATCAACTCCATAGAATCCTTTATTTTGCAAAGTCAAATGCATTGATGAAGATTGACCTTATACAAAGAACAATGCAGGTCACAGCTAAAATCCACGCATGCCATAACAGTGGATACGGATAGGTAAAGGAAAAACCCATTGAAGATTAACATCACTTTTGACCATTTTGTAGATTTTGCACTTGATAAAATGTTATTTTCTCTGTGTTTGGGTGATGACACTGAAATTATGGATATGTGCTCAGTAGGCCAAGATATATATATATATATATATATATATATAGGATTGACAATTTATAGAGACCAAGGCATTCAAACTTTCCCTCCACCTTCCCTGCTGCTTCACGATGTGGCTTTATCAATGTCATTTCACCACACGGTCACATGTTACTAATCATTCGCAGGTATTTGCGTTATCAGTCAATGAGAGACATTTCAAGTCAATGAATTTTTAAGTATGAGTGGAGTTCTATGGAGTTGTGTTTGTATATTATTATGCCTGTCTTTTCATGGAAAATGTTGGTTTTATACAATAAAGCATTTATCCACAAAAATATTACTAAGTACGCATGCGTTTGTTTTCTCTCTTAGTGTAATATCAAGTCACCAATATTCTATGATGGGACAATTAGCCAAAATGTGCGAAACTTCAAGAGCTGGTCAAGCAGATCCTAGGTATTGTTGTTGTTTGTCGTTGTTTGTTGTTGGTTGTTATTAGTTGTTGTTGGTTGTTGTTGTTTATTATTGTTTGTTGGTTTTTTGTTATTGGTTGTTAGTTGTTGTTGTTGCATGTCTCAGGAATGCAGTTTCACCAACACATGAAGAAGGAATTTTATCCACTTCTCACGGCAGGGTTGTATGCTTTGTCAGCATGCAGGAAAACGTCCACCTGACCAGGTAATTCTGAGTTGTTCGTTTCTGAACACAACTCTGGTTTTTTTGTTCTTGTTAAGAATCTGCCAGACAAACGAGACAATTGAATTCAACAAGCCTTGTCATCAAAGGAGAGACAATCCCTGAATTCAAGCAAAGAGAAATGTATAAATACACCAGAGCGTCAACAAAATACATCTTCTCAATGGAGGGAGATGTTCTAAGGGAGGAAACCTTCACAGCTATGCGTCATCCCCAAATTTTGGATATGGAATTGTAATGAAGAGTCATGGCACATCACCATACTTTTTATTGCGGATGGTTGATGGACATACCTATATGAGACTATTCATGTTCGAGTCCACTGCAATTGTGTATTTGCAGTGGACTCGAACATAACAGCTTCCATATACAAAAAGAAACTGTCTTTGCTCCAGCAAATGATACCACTGTTGGCTACTTCTGTAGTGATCACCATGAACAAGCATCTGCAAGCCCCTGAAAAAGTCACTGTTTCAAACCCTGAAATATATTTGGACAGATAAGATGCGTTTTCCCATACATCCCAGTTATTCACGGGGATGGCTAAGGGCCTTTTTGAAGGTTGCTAGATTAGATTTGTTGACATTTTGGAAAGAATAACTGTGATATATGACAATGCATGTAGTCTTCAAGGGTATTGTTTAAATTGGTAACCACAAAAATCAGCCAGATGTTATGTGGACATGCTCTAAAGCTAGGTACAAAACATGATATTCAGCAGGATAATTGGGCGATTTATTTGGCAGATGTTCTGAATAAATATGGTAGCCCTTAACAGTAGCTGTAGCAGCCTTCTATATACATGAAAGTTCTTGCACCACATTTCTGTCAATCTGATGTTTCAAATCAAATTGAAAATACTAATGTACATCCTAAAATGTAAAGAATATTATCCATTCAATGTTAAGATAGCAAAGCATTTTTAGAAATTGAAAACTTTACCTTATAGTTTTTACAAAAAATATTTCTTTCATGGAGTTGAAAATTGTGTTCCAAGAGAAATAAGGAATAACTGGTGATTGGGTACTGAAACACCCTGTTAATAATACTATAATGTTTAACTGCTCATAATATTTGCAAAGAACTACAAGGCATTGTCACACACCACTGAGCACAGGATTATAGTATTGTTTGGGACACTATTGATTTCCATAATCCCCTCTGTTGGATCTCTGATTTGGGCATAAATATTAATCAAGGTAAGGCTCGATCAGAAATATCCACACCTCAAGGTCATAAAAATCAAATTGATAAATTGATACATGGAATAAAAATGATCTTATGATCTTGCATCCCTTTAGTTGTATATGAGTAAAGGGAAAATTGACATTGCATTGATCACACAATTTCGACACTATCTTAGTTTTTCAGATTCCCTGTGGAAATAACTGTTGATATACCTTTCGTGCTAATTCCTACATGTGGTGCCCTCTATTTTATCAAAATCATGATCATTCCAATGTATACAGCCTATTTTGACATAAGCATACCAATATATGCCTGTAAAACCCCATTTGACCAACGTCATGTTGAACATGTTGCATGGTGAGGTAGAGTTACGTACTATACCTTTGCAAATATACGTTGTTTTTGTGGCCAAATGAGCGGATGAACATTGAATTACCACTCAGCTCTGCAATTGGTTGGTTCTTTTACATGTTCATGCACAATGCCACAAACGTAAATGTAAATATTTACATATATGTTTTGTTTGTTTGGGGTTTTACATCACTTTCAACATTATTTCAGTCATTTCGTGATGAGACCTACTTGTAGCAGATATAGTGCTGCCTCACTGAATTGTCATGTCGCAGGTCCTTGACATAACAACCCACCCGGTCACAGATTTACAAGGACCACGGGTTAACCCTTTGGCATGCTGACCACTCTGCATTACATCGGAATTTATGCCAGTCGTTCAGTCTTATCACGACCTCTGCCCTCATTGCCCTGTATTGACGTTGTCCAGTCATGCATGTGAGTCATGCCCACCAAAATATCATAAAATCAGGATTGACCAACTCAGGCCATGACCTTTCATCAGTTGGCTGACCGAGACACTCACAAATTAGGACAAAGCAGAATCTGTATGATCAGTCATTTATTCTGTCACCGATCATTTTACTGCCAGATTTCATGACTTGCCACACCTTTTTATCATTGACATGAAAAATAAGTCCTATGTTGACCTGTTCCAAACTTTTAAAATACAGTACTGAACATGTGACTGCTATTCCAAACCCACAAGATTGCAAGCTGATTAGATGAAACTGTTGCATGTTTGAAATTATTTGCTTCTCGTCAGCGACCAGTTTGTTGTTCTGTTAACAGTGTGGTGAGAACGTTGGAAGATAATATTGTGATTAGACCTGATAACCTGATAATTTCTACGTTTTCTCAACGTGCTGTTCACGTAGAAGGACAACGTTGTGATCTGAACTAATAACAACATCGTCCTACGTGCTCACCATATTGAAAAAATGTAGAAAGACAACGTTGTTGATAATGTCAGCACGTTGTTTTACAACATTTTTGTAACACGTGCTGTAACAACCTGTAACAACTTACTTGTTAGTTAATTTAAAGTTACAGTGAATGTAATGGACAAGATGTAATGTTCTGAATGAACAAAATAAAAAATAAAAAAATAAATAATCATATGATGTTTTGAGTTGTGATACAAGTAAGTTTATTGTTATTATTGATTGCAATATATATATCCATATACTTTCAGACAATGTCAACAGATCAGCATAACATGCCAGTAAATATGCTAGAAGAGGTTGCTAATGGGACAAGCCCAACTGAGAAACTAGATTTGCTCAAAGATAGCTGAATTTATTCACAGCTGAATGTATATGTTTCACGTGCTTGCAACATGCTGAGCACATGCTTACAATATTTTATCACAACATGTCAGTTTACGCTGACAATGTGCTAAAAACCTGCTCACAATATGCTGACAACGTTGTGTTACAACATGCTGACAACGTTATCTGGTGTTCACAGATCTACGTCCATACAACGTGAAGTTACAACATGTTCAGCACCAAAATAGAACGTGCTCACAACGTAGGAAAACGTAAAGTGGTAAGCTGGGGTCTTTAAAATTGAAAATATTAGGTTTATGAACTATATTTTATTGAAATGATCTAATAAATCGCTTAATTCCTGCAGAAATGCAAAACACATAACAAGCTAATAATGTTTTAAATTAAAACAATATCTGCAAACACAAAAATAGGTTTTTTTTCCAGTTTCGCCTCCACAATAAAACTATAAAAAAAGCAAAATCGCCTCGACATTAGAGGTATACATCGGTGAAGGTGCCAGCACCTCCAAAGGATCCAATACAAACAAGATTCAGAAAGAGATCAAAGTGATCGAAACCGGTTTTGATATTGGTCAGATGTGATCATCGTCCACTAAATATTGCAGATCCCCACCCTCTTCCTCGATCTTGCCGATAGTTGTATCCCAAGAAATAATTTGCGCACTTTTGAATCAACTGGTTAATTAACCTTGGTCCTCATTTAAATATCTCCGTGCTAATTGTACAAAATGTCATTCACATAAAATGAAATAATACATTCTCTGGAATCAATGATTTTATATCTGACCCAATTTAACATGGATTGTTATTTTTGTTGCTTATTCGGTAAGCCTTTTTGTGAAAAACACAAGATAATTATCTCATGCTCCATTTTTGATGCAAGACACTTTCAAAATATAACATACTGAATATTATCATCATCATTTAGATTAATTATTTGTTTTTAATTTTGAAACTTGCACTTGATAGAAATTGTGGGCCTTTATGTCAATAGTTCAATCTTATCAAAATGATAACAGAATCATTTACTAAGCTTGGAATTTTCTTGGAAACAAACTAGTCCTGCATTTCCCCACATTTTATAAGTCTTATTTAGTTGATGTGGCCACCAATTGATTAACTACCTAGTTTTGGTGCTTTCATAATTTTGCAACTATTCCTAAGAAAAGGAAGTGGGCGATGATGTCAGATAGAAGTGCCATGTGTCAGATCAAGTTCATTCTCAACACAATGTATCTGGGCAAAACAATTTAAAGAACTTACCTTCCACTTGTCAAATGCTAAAAAAATTTCATTTTAATATTTTATATCATAAAAGTATTTTATATTGTAGTTTAATTAATTTCCTTGAGAAAAAGTGAAGATTAAACAGCTGCTGCCCAATTTGGCATCTGCATAAGAGTAATGCTTGTACACCCCCACAAAAACTGGACACATTGTATGGTCAAAATTAGAACCGCCCACTATAAATGTTAATGGTTGAGTACGCGCAGAGTTGAACATAGTGATATATAATCACAAGACGTTAGCTTTGCACATATCTTGCAAATAACTAACTCCTTACTTTATTAATTACTCCTGACATTTAGTGTCGGTGTATAATATTTGACTTATATAATACAATTATAGTTGACACAGACCACCCCACCTCAGAGGTCAAACATAAAGATACCAAGAAATATATAGATGCAAGAAAAAATAATTACAGATTGGGTCATTAATATTTATCATGTCATATTTTCCCTCATGAATGATATTTGTTTTAGTTTTAGTTTTGACCTAAATCATTTTACAAGTATTAGTAAACTGCCTGATAAACGAAATGCCCCTGTTATCCTTATAGTTTGTCAACTTGCTTTGGTGAGAACCGGAGAATTTATTTGGCAGGCTCAATTACACATTGGGTGATGCTGGTGACTCGCAGACGCCTGCCACCAAATGGAATAGGTAATGGAGATGACGTGCCCTCCTTGACAGCAATGTGCGCTCAACATCTACGCCTTAATGAGAACCATCACATGATCACAGCCTTGCAGAGAAATAGGAGATGGGGGCAAAGTCAGATAGGTGATTGACAAACACACGGAGATGGCGCAGTAATCTGGTGCGTACGTCACAGAGAGGTACGGATAACCTTGTCATGCGGCTCTCGACACGGGGACGGTGGTCTGATTCCAATGTTACAAGCGCAATAACAAATCTAATGCTATTTGATAGACATTTGGTCCTTGAATGTCTTAAAAATGCAGTTGATTACCAAGAAAAGCATTGATGTTAATGTTACCAGATTCTCTTTCATCTGATTAGATATGACAGGTTTGGTGCATCTCACCAGACTGCCTCACCTGATAAAGCAGGATATTCAACAGAATGCTCGTGATGATACTTTATATAATGAATCTCACCAGACTGCCTCACCTGATAAAGCAGGATATTCAACATAATGCTTGTGATGATACTTAATATAATGAATCTCATCAGACTGCCTCACCTGATAAAGCAGGATATACAACATAATGCTCGTGATGATACTTTATATAATGAATCTCACCAGACTGCCTCACCTGATAAAGCAGGATATTCAACATAGTGTTCGTGATGATACTTGATATAATGAATCTCACCAGACTGCCTCACCTGATACCTCACTTAATGATAAAAATATATGCTAATTGTATATAAAAACAAGTTGGTCCGCAATCGACGAATTACGTCAGAGTAATATGGAAAACACTGAAGGAGTCCGTTTGGTGACAAGGACAAAGGTTCTTATTCTATTGTGAACTGTTGTTGACAGTGTTTCAAACATGACGTATTGATGACGTATATTTTCATAAGTGAATATACCTGACTTCGGAGGTGAAAACTGGAGTGAGGAACAGTCGTGGAACGAGGAACAGTCGTGGAGTGAGGAACAGTCGTGGAGTGAGGAACAGTCGTGGAGTGAGGAACAGTCGTGGGGTGAGGAACAGTCGTGGAGTGAGGAACAGTCGTGGAGTGAGGAACAGTCGTGGGGTGAGGAACAGTCGTGGGGTGAGGAACAGTCGTGGGGTGAGGAACAGTCGTGGGGTGATGAACAGTCGTGGGGTGAGGAACAGTCGTGGGGTGAGGAACAGTCGTGGGGTGAGGAACAGTCGTGGGGTGAGGAACAGTCGTGGGGTGAGGAACAGTCGTGGGGTGAGGAACAGTCGTGGGGTGAGGAACAGTCGTGGAGTGAGGAACAGTCGTGGAGTGAGGAACAGTCGTGGGGTGAGGAACAGTCGTCGAGTGAGGAACAGTCGTGGGGTGAGGAACAGTCATGGGGTGAGGAACAGTCGTGGGGTGATGAACAGTCGTGGGGTGAGGAACAGTCGTGGGGTGAGGAACAGTCGTGGGGTGAGGAACAGTCGTGGGGTGAGGAACAGTCGTGGGGTGAGGAACAGTCGTGGGGTGAGGAACAGTCGTGGGACGAGGAAAAATCGTGGAGTGAGGAACAGTCGTGGGGTGATGAACAGTCGTGGGACGAGGAAAAATCGTGGGGTGATGAACAGTCATGGGGTGAGGAACAGTCGTGGGGTGAGGAACAGTCGTGGGGTGAGGAACAGTCATGGGGTGAGGAACAGTCGTGGGGTGAGGAACAGTCGTGGGGTGAGGAACAGTCGTGTTGTGAGGAACAGTCGTGGGGTGAAGAACAGTCGTGGGGTGAGGAACAGTTGTGGGACGAGGAACAGTCGTGGAGTGAGGAAAAATCGTGGAGTGAGGAACAGTGGTGCGAGGAAAAATCGTGGGACAAGGAAAAATCGTGGAGTGAGGAACAGTCGTGGGGTGAGGAACAGTCGTGGGGTGAGGAACAATCGTGGGGTGAGGAACATTCGTGGAGTGAGGAACAGTCGTGGGGTGAGGAACAGTCGTGGAGTGAGGAAAAGTCGTGGAGTGAGGAACAGTCGTGGGGTGAGGAACAGTCGTGGGGTGAGGAACAGTCGTGGGGTGAGGAACAGTCGTGGGGGATTCAGAATTTGAAGAGCAAAAACATTTGCACCTATTATATTGCCGTGAAAATCATGATACCTGTAGCCAAGCTGTGAAAGTACCAAAACCAAGATGGTCGAAAGTTGATCAAAGATTACATCGAAATCTTTTAAGGGAAGTGCAGCCACATCAGGTGGATGGAATTTTGCAGAATTTGATCCCCGGTCAACGGCTTAAATCATATCCACACCACGTAGGGCTATTGTCACTGCTGCTAACCAAAACCAACGAAATAAAGGTTGAAAAATCAAAATGTTTTTGTTAATATTCTTATAACCTTAAAATATATTTTCACGTGAATGCGTGTTTCTTCTCTATATTGTAGTAGTTGTTTCTGGTGTTCTTTCTTAAGAGTACAAAAATACGTAGTGATTGTGTGTTTGATACTAAATTTCATATAACAGAATATTTACCATGCGTATCATTAATATGCCACAAAAAGCTTTTGGGAAAATCTGCAATCCAAAATACAGCATGCAACATGTCACGCATTGCGCAGGCAGTCACGACAAAAACACACAGCTCTGTGGCATCCCCCAGGCATCACTCCCTGGCAGAGCTCAGATAGGCGGAACATGCAGGGCTGCTCCTGCTTCAAGCACACAAAGGTTTGGCTGACTTGATAGAGTGATCTAGTCGCTTTTAACTTTTGGTAACATCTGATTGATCAAATCTTACATTTCAGTAATCCTCCTTTGTTGTCACAACGTTTGATTGACTAATGTCATACTTCCTATTTTAACTTCTTGAACGTGTACCCTAAATTCTTCACAGTTTAATGGTATACATGTTCTTTATCACATATCAACCAAAGAATGATAACGCTTACTTGTGAGACTTATTTGAAAGATATATCCAGTGTCCAAAACATATAAACTAACACTTTCAAGGTTTGAGTACCACTATCACAAATAATTTTGTGTGCCTTCGCACTTCTAGTTCACTCAACTTTTGAATCTCCTACGCTGGTTCCCTACAAACACTTTCCTCTCAAAGTTTGGCATTTTTTATTAAGAATATAACACGTCATGCATGGGAGATTCAAATGAATAAAGAAATAGAATTAATTAAAGAGTTATATCAAATATTAATAATTTTGTAATTGCATACAGTTTTTAAGGATTAGAGAATTGAAATGCGATGAATTAACAGCAGAAATACATTCCTTATTATAAGGAATATGTGACTTGCAAGTCCCTTTGTGTTAGGGCATGGAGATATTTTGATAGAAATATTCAACCAACTTGTTGCCATCTTGGTTTCGGTGCTAACAACTTGGCTAGAGTTATCACAACTACTTTTGACTGTACCACAATATAGGTGCGAATGCAATCGCCGCTCTTCTATTCAACTTTTAATCCCTTATGTCTATTCCTTATTCCAGTGTTTTACCTTCAAAGTATATTCTCTATAGTTCTATATTCACTTAAACACATAATGGTATATTGTTCATAGCCTGACAGAAGTATAATTAATTAGTTGGTTGTGGGCTTTCCTGTGCGTCACAAGTATTTATTAGTTAATTATTCAGGGAACTTTATTACAATAATTGCTCACTTTTAGATAAATATCCGTTTAGTGGAATAAAAAAATCACCATCTAACCGCACAAAAATGTCTCACTTCACTTCAGTCCAGAAAATAAAGCAATAATTGTGTGTGGAAAGTATGGGTTCTAGCGAGTAAAAGGGCCCCCTTGAACATCAGCAGAAAACATTTGGTATATACCTTAAATGGATTTGTTTGTTTGGGGTTTTACATCACTTTCAACATTATTTCAGTCATTTCGTGATGAGACCTATTTGAAGCAGATGTAGTGCTGCCCCACTGAATTGTTATGTCACAGGTCCTTGACATGATAACCCACCCAGTCACAGATTTACAAGGACAACGGGTTAGCCCTTTGGCACGGGCCTCAGCTCATATGTGAAATTGTATCATTAATTCTAACTCGGCATGGCTGGGAATCGAACCCAAGACCTTTGGATCACTGGTGCTAATAAGCTGGCACTTTAACCAACTGCACCCTTCACTATTTTCACAATATTTAAATTTCTAAAGGCTTAAGTCATCTCACATAGGAAAACATTCAAGCTTAAATAACATATTATCAATTCCTAAATATCCAACAACTTGCGTGGATCATACATACATATTGCAGCGTGAACGTATAAATCTGAATTTTCAGATATCTGTCGGTTGTGCTGCTATTGTTGACGAGATACAACACGTGTTATATTGTCTCGTTGGCTATAGGAGGCCTGCGGTAGTAATGTAGCCAGCAGATAGAGGCGAAACTCTGCAATATCAGGTGCACCTATAGCTGTGACACACAGCATCTCCGGTTTATCCAGATTTGCCGAGAGGTCCCCAGCTGAAGTGTCCAACATAGACCTTCTAATCTGTGCTGAGCTACAGCTCAAATTAAGAGAATGATCTCAGGGCAAAAAAACACACAACAATTACAAGAGTCAGACATCTTATTGTGCATATTGTCTGTCCAGCTAGTGTTGTTAGACATAAATGAACGAATTACAAAATCAAATGAATTACAAAGTCAAATGTATTCCACAATATATATATATATATATATATATATATATATATATATATATATATATATATATATATATATATATATATATATATATATATATATATATATATATATATCTTAAGTACATGACATATTAGTGATATAAAAGCGAATGTGACACAAACCATCAAAGTCATACAGATAAAAAGAAGCAAACAGGTTCTCGGGTAAGCTCATGTGACAGAGTATTTGGTCACGGTGATTAAAACGTGTGAGATGTGTCTATTACACAATGCGCATCTGCTGGATGTGACACGCTGAAAGTCAGCAACACGGGCTAATGGCTGCCTGTCGGGTGCTAGGCAGCTGGAAGGTGCGCTGTTACCTGCCTGCGTCGTAGCTCCTCCACACCTTGCCTGCGTATGCCTGCGTATTGTGTGTGAGCACCGCCAAGTCTTGGTCAGCAGCCGAGCGGCAGGATGAGCAACATGCAGGAGGAACAAACGTCTCCATCCCCCACTATTTAGATGCCGCCGCCAATTAACCACCATATATACAGATGCAAGATTCCTGCAAAAAGAAGCCAAGCTAAAACAGACCTCCATTTGTTAAAGGGGCGTCGCTGTCTTAGAGAATTGCCGGATGCGTATTACGGAGAGAGTGATGTACGACGGGGAGTAAAGTAAAGGAATAATACGGGGCAGCTGTCTCCTACTTGTATACTAGCTGTACCTGTGCCCCTCAAGCTGTGACAGGAAATCTGACCGTGGTGTCGCATGCGTAAGTGGATACACTATTTATCGGACAGACGGTCAGTGCCAAAGGGCTCGCACTGCAGACACACCTTGCCAACAGTGACAATGGCTCCCCTTCCAATGTCACAATAACACCATCTCATTACCTGGTCACGGCTCAAAACAGGTGAGAGGAAAGCATTACATCACTCATAGACCTTTGATACCACATCACGGATACATCGCATTGCCGCTACACTGGTGATCTGGGTAATTTAACATCTTCCAAATTTAGTTTTTTGTTGTAAATCTACTCTCGATTGTCAGTTTTGTGCTTAGTTACGATTGAGAAGTTTGCACGTCGAACTCCACATGTTATCATTAGGAAGGATTTACACATTGATGACAGATTAAGTAGGAACTACTACATCTGATGAAAAGATAATCTTAGGTAATTGAATCCAGGTAAGCAGTAATACAAACTGGTGATATATACATTGCCTTATATACATAGAAAGAGGCCTAATATTTGTTTATTGGTTAGGCTATTGGATAATGTAGAATCTGTAAAATGCTTATGGGTTCATTCCAGATATTAATTCATTAGATTCCATAAACTCTTTCTTATTGTTTGAATCACATAAAAATGGGTTATTCTTGTGGAGTAAGGTGCTTTATGGGTGTTGGTGATGTGTGTTCTCTGGTGGAAGAATTTCCTGAGGAACTATTTTCTTTTTATGCCAAAATAAGATATTTTTTCATAAAAGTTCGAGAAAACTGCTCAGCGGCTGATAATAGATCCCTTTTCATTGATACTTTTCAGTGACCCTATTATACCCATACATTTAGTAGTACATTTAGTAGTAAATAACTTATTATACCATGACAAGATGGAAATCATATTGATGCACTTGATGTCATGATATCATTTTAATAAAAAGGGTGGCGTAGTTATACATCTGTACTGACATATCTGTTCTAGGAAATCATAATGCCAGATAGAAGAGATTTTGGTGATTGCAGGACAAAAAAGAGGATTTGCAAACAGCTTTGGAAAAGTGTTCTTAACAATATTTATTGTAATCCTAATGAAATTTATTATTTCTTTCTTTCTCAAGCAAAGAGAATAATTGAGACCAAGTACATACCTCAGACTTCTGAGAAATCTGGGGTTTTTTAAATGTCACCACATTCATGTGATCAAACACTCATGTTATTTTCAATTTTTACACCATAAAAGCATTATAGCCAAAAGTAAATTTTCTCGTGACCAAAACAATACACACTTGGTAAAAAAAAACTCACTAAATCATTGTCAAAGGACCTCAAGACAAAAATACTATTTTTATACATTTGTTATCATATCTATTTATTCGAATATAGCAGCGGTAAGATGTTGATATGAATTGATTAAATTAATTTACACATTAATTACCAGAAAGTCTAGTTTTACATCATAAGGTTAATAGAAGTCCCCATTCTGATGCTTATTTTCATCAACTACCAGACGGCTCTCAACAAAAATACCCATAAATGTCGTAAAACATCGCAACTTTTGTTTAATTGGTGCAATTGTTTGGATACCATGACGTCATGCCATATGTTTATTCTTGGCCTGGGATTGGTATTACTTCTATTTGTATGTTTCATAAGCAATTAAACATGATACATGAAATAATTTTATCACCGGGTATAATGTATTTCCCTTACGAAATAAATGTATACATGATGTACATGACACATCGGAAATGCTTAGTTATGTTAAGTCTGACCTTGAAGTATAATGATATATAATTTAAAATACAAATAGATGCATCAACGTATCACACTTTGCGATTGACTTAATATAGTTGAGAGTAAAAAAGATGTTTGGGGGTTGGTGGTTGCTTCATATCTGTGGGTTAGTGGATCTCAAGGGAACGTCGTTTGACAATATGAAAAAAGATCCCGAGCCATTTTTCTGAAAGAGTTGGCACTGTGTACCAGTGGCAGATCACTGTCGTCGGTCTGATATAGCCAAAATTAAATTTTAAAAAGCTTGTTTAAAAAAAAAAAAACATGTTCATATGATTGTCCACATACTGACGATGAAAATTGCTGATGTAATTATTCGGTAACAAATGTTGAACACATGTATTATTGCAGTTTTCTACCATTTCCTGCCCATGGTTACAAACCACCTGCCAACCAGCTGGGTATGCCAGGTCGCGGGCAGCATTCAGGAAATAACTCCAAGCATCTCATTGTTAGTGGACCGATTCTAATTGCATCACGTTTCTGATAAGAAGTGATCACCGCGTACCGGTGATGAACTGAATTGCTTTCACGGTGGGCATGACATATGCCTCCTGTCATCTGCTCACAGAATGTCGGTTACCAAGGAATCACAAATCTGAGTACAATTGCATATAGTAGTTTGGAGCCAAGGGCTAGTATTGCAAGCATTTATTTTTATTATCATCACAGTGCTTGGAGACGTGGTATTTGCTTGTAAGTTGTTTAAACTAAACAGAAAACTAATCTACAATAAGAGAACGAAATTAATATAAGTAGACCTAAACAACTTAGGTAGGCGGGATAACATTTGATAACATATTAGATTTAAGTATCATCTGATTAACGTTTCATCGAAGTCGTAATTACACATGTTTTTGTCATTTGTTCAATGCCAATGGAATTCGGTTTGATGTAATGAATATGAGGAATACCATAATAATGAGACTGCCTTAATTAAGGTGCACAATGATAGTCTCTGTAACCTTGACAACAGAAAATCAGTAGTACTAATCCTTCTGGGTGTTTTGCAGCATTGATCAAATACTCCTACCCAGAAAATATAAGCAGTGTAAACTAGAAAGGAACCCAGGTGAATATATTCATACTTGATGGGCAGGCAGGAAACTGTGTTAAAGCAGGCATATAAATATAACCCATGAAATCGTTTAGATATGAGGTTCTTGGTGCAATTCTCTTCCTCATCTCTATGTCTTAAATTGCTGAAATTATTGCAATATATTGTTCGAGATATCATATCCATACCGACTACACTCAGATCTATATTTCCATGGTTGCGTCAAGTAGAAATGAATCGGAGTCTTTTTTTCGACCTTTTCATGCGATAGGGCTGTCATATATCTTATCGGAGGTGAAACACTACACTCCAAAACAGGACTTTCCACCAATGGTGAAAAGGTGCGGACAGGTTGGATTTGTTTGGGGGTTTTACATCACTTTCAACATTATTTCAGACGTTTCTGATGAGACCTGCTTGTAGCAGATATAGTGATGCCTCACTGAATTGTCATGTCGCAGGTCCTTGACATGACCACCCACCCAGTCACAAATTTACAATGACAATGGGTTAGGCTCAAGGCACGGGCCTCAGCTCATATGAGAAAATGTATCACGAATTCAATATCGACATGGCCAGGGATCGAACCCACAACCTTTGGATCACCACAGCTCTAGCGCTCTAACCAACTGCGCCACGGCCCGTGGCCGCAGAGGATGGACTAAATAAATGACTATTCATAAATGACGATTCAAAGAGATTCTGCTTTGTACTGAGTGGTTGGGTCAACCATCTGATTGCAGGTCGTGACCCGATGTCAGTCAAATCTAGCTGGATGGTATGTGAGGGAGCAAGACCAGAATTTATGACTCGGGAATTCCAAATTTAGAATGATACCAAATACAGGGCAATGAAGGCAGAGGTGGTGAGAAAACTGAACGACTAGCAATACTACCGATGTAATGCAGAAAAGTGAAACACTGGAGTAAGGAACAGTCGCTGGGAATTAAAAAGTTGAATAGGGCACAACACCTTGTCTTAGCGTCAGACTAATTTATGATAAGTTTAGTCAAGCTGTAAAAGCGCTAAAACATGATACTCTGAGGTGGTCGAATATTGCTTCTACATTTCTCAGGGGCCGAAAACGTTATGCTGCTGACAAACTCAGCCAGGACAGATTAATGTGTAATCACCCCATATCCGGTTAACGTTTATGCGTATAAAAATATATAACAGATACCACGCGACTCAGCATTCAAAGTTTTTTGAAACTGCCTGTGCATGTTTACCTGTTCATATTATTGGCCATGATAACGGTTATGAATTGCCAGCCCCAATTCTCATTTTTCAATGCCAGGATCACAAGCCGATGAATCAAAACTTTGCAGAAAAAATAAACCAAACTGAAAATAATGGTTGGATATCGAACACACACATTACAAATGCTGAATGATATAGTTGTTGAGGTATGATTGATAAATAATAAGTGATTGACTGAGCAGCACGACTTCTTATTGATTGGGCCAATTGTGAGATCAACGAAGGCCATCATGTGTTTTTACTAGACATGATTTCATGGTCAGGTGCTCATTAATAAATAGTAAAGAGAAAGTGGTACACCCATGCCGACTTTTTACTGCTTTCCGGACATCTCTAAGCCATCTTTGACATTGAACCTTTTTTATTATTTGAACTTGCTTTCAGAAAGTATGATCTTGAAAAATAAAATGACTTTAAAATTAGAATATGCCTTACAGGAGCTACGTGACATACACCCCTGTGCTGGTTGAAGCTTTTACTGTGCTTTCACAGCAATAATATCAGAAATTGATGTAATGAGCTTTCAGAACACACTCAACACAAGCGCAGTGGACAGGATGGAGCTTATGCTCAGGCAATCCCTTCACTTTGTGCTCTCATCGTGCCCACTTTCCACTTATGGTACTCACTTTGCACTTATGATGCCTATTTTACTCTCATGGTGCTCACTTTGCACTCATTGTGCCCACTTTCCACTTTTGGTACTCACTTTGCACTTATGATGCCTATTTTACTCTCATGGTACTCATTTTGCACTCATGGTATTAAATCACTTTACACTCATGGTATTTACTCACTTTGCACTCATGGTATTTACTCACTTTGCACTCATGGTATTAAATCACTTTGCACTCATGGTATTTACTCACTATGCACTCATGGTATTTACTCACTATGCACTCATGGTACTCACTTTGCAGTCATGGTACTCACTTTGCACTCATGGTGCTCACTTGGCATTCATGGTGCTCACTTGGCACTCATACTCACTTTACACTTATGGTACTCACTTTACACTTATGGTACTCACTTTGCACTTATGGTACTCACTTTGCACTCACTTAAATACTTTAAAGTTCAAATTCACATCTCATAGAAATAATATCATTATTAATCCCTTTATTAATGTTTCCGAGCAAAACATAGTTATCTACATTTGCTGATTCTACACAAAATGCCACTGAACATATGGACGCATTTTATTGGAATCTAATTGTTCTGTCGATAAGAAATCATATGGTCAGGTTAAATTTCATACAAGAATGAAGTAGTCTCCTCGTCAATATGCAATTTAAAATATACTTTGTAAAGGTGCTTACTTTGCTCTTATATACTCACTCATGATGTTCACTTTGCACTGAATATACTCACTTTGCACTGAATATACTCACTTTGCACTGAATATACTCACTTTGCACTGAATATACTCACTTTGCACTGAATATACTCACTTTGCACTGAATATACTCATTTGCACTGAATATACTCACTTTGCACTGAATATACTCACTTTGCACTGAATATACTCCCTTTGCACTGAATATACTCATTTGCACTGAATATACTCACTTTGCACTGAATATACTCACTTTGCACTGAATATACTCACTTTGCACTGAATATACTCACTTTGCACTGAATATACCCACTTTGCACTGAATATACCCACTTTGCACTGAATATGACCACTTTGCACTGAATATGACCACTTTGCATTGACTTTATCTCAACAGAACAGACCAATGTAATTCGAAATTATGCATTAAATGCAGATAAATCGTGAAAAATAAAATTATAGTATATAACATGAATATCATTTGATTGTTTGTTTGTTTGGGGTTTTACATTACTTTCAACATTATTTCAGTCATTTCGTGATGAGACCTACTTGTAGCACAAGTAGGTGAATTGTCATGTCGCAGGTCCTTGACATGACAACCCACCCGGTCACAGATTTACAAGGACAACGGGTTAACCCTTTAGGCATGGGCCTCAGCTCATATGGAAATTTGTATCATGAGCTTAATCTCGGCATGGCTGGGGTTCGAACCCATGACCTTTGGATCACCACAGAGGAACTTGTGCTAATAAGCTGGCGCTCTAACCAACTGCGCCACGGCCCGTGGCCGAATATCATTTGATCCAACCCCTTGATTTAGTAAATGTTGATGAAAATATTACTTCGGATTTTTGGCATCGTAAATAAAGGACTGATAATATTTTATTAAGATCTGAGAATTGCATTTCCGTATCAAAAGATCTTAACTTACCTGACATTAGAGTTTGCATGATATTGATTTTAAATGGTTCAGTTAAAATAGTTTTTGTGATATTTGGTGATCCCACAAAACATATCAATATTGGCAGACAGGGCAATAGAAGAACTATGTCTGGTTATTGCAATGACTGGTTATTGCAATGACTGGTTACTGCAATGACTGGTTACTGCAATGACTGGTTACTGTAGTGACTGGTTACTGCAATGACTGGTTACTGCAATGACTGGTTACTGCAATGACTGGTTACTACAATGACTGGTTACTGCAATGATTGGTTATTGCAATGACTGGTCACGAAAACTGAAATTGATCAGATCATGCAATAAGCAATGAAATCTACATTCAAGCAATAAGACATTTATTGGGGTTGAGTTCATATAATCAAATCAGTCTCAGGGCTAGTCCAAACTGCTGACAGCGCGTGTGTCAGGCACCAATCCCTGTCACGGGTGTGTTCGCATATCAAAGTGTAGCCTGTACTATTTTCATTTTGTAAACACAGACAGAAGATGTATTTTTCAGATATCTCATTTTTCTCGTACGCAAGTACTCCATTATGATATAAACCTGATGTATTGGGGACAGAAATACGGAACAGAACAGGCCCTTATATATTTTTAAGCCAGTCAGTGCAATTGCCTCTGAACAATAGGAAAACTTAGTAATAATAGTCCAAATATTTGCCCAGAATCTATCAAAATCTGACTGACTATATAGATAAGCAATACATCATCAGGAACCCACTACTGCCAGGCTAATTATTGTCCACATTATGTGTTTTTTTTGGTTTTGTTTTGGGGTTTTACATCACTTTCAACATTATTTCAGTTATTTCGTGATGAGACCTACTTGTAGCAGATATAGTGCTGCCTCACTGAATTGTCATGTCGCAGGTCCTTGACATGACAACCCACCCGGTCACAGATTTACAAGGACAACGGGTTAACCCTTTGGCACAGGCCTCAGCTCATGTGGGAAATTGTATCATGAGTTCAATCCCGGCACGGCCGGGGTTCGAACCCACAACCTTTGGATCACCACAGAGGAACTTGTGCTAATAAGCTGGCGGTCTAACCAACTGCGCCACGGCCCGTGGCCTCCACATTATGTGGCCGGCTGTATACTATTGAAAGATGAGACAGAACATGCTATAGATCAGAATATCATATTGCACAAGGCAATATGAGCTTTCATACAGAATATTGAAAATAATTTTGTTCCTTGCAAAACACGACAGAGTTTACCAAGAAATCATAAAAGGTATATTTACGCTTTTAACTCCTTAGTTGAGTCAGGACCAATCAGAAAGCCAGCCGAATGACATCAAAATGGTCATGGCACATGTTTTAGCTTGCAAATGCGGACACGAGGAAGGCTCAGCAAGACCATTTGGCCAAAGCTTAAATAAAGCAGGAAGAGTATTGATGGTGGAATACAGAATCGGAAAAGTGTTTTGTATATATTGCCATTTATAGAAGGAATATAATAAAAAGTACAGCTTTTCTGTATAGTTCGGCTTAAGACGTCTCAACGCATTGACCCTTACAAGACATCAGAGAAGCAAGCTGAGAACGAATACTCAATGAGTTTTTTAAATGTTGTCATTAAAATATTCCGAAAGGAAGATAAAAAATACAGTTTTGATAATTTACACAAACATTATAACTACCCATGATAATGTAGACATTCATAGAACTGGATTATTGGATTGGTTTTGACATCGTCACCAGTCATGTAGGCAAAGAGGGCAAAGGGAAATACCTCGTGTCGGGAATAGAAAATACCTGGTATCAAGAAAATACCTACTTTGTATCAAATTAACGTTAATGATATTGATTTGATAGATTTGTTTGTCAACCTTTACCACAAAATGTAGGTGATATTATTTCAGATAGGAAAATCTGTCAACCCTTCAGGCACAAGCCTCAGTGCATATGAGCAATTGTAGTGTGAATGCTAACTTGGCATGATCAGGAATCGATCCCACAACCTTTGGATCTTCACAGAGGAACTGCACCATGGGCCATGGTGCTCTTAGGAACCCAAACAAAAAATGATATCTTATTCTGATGTGTTGAAATTTGCATTTGATCTGTATCAGATTGGGCGTGATAATTGGAAAAATCAAATTCTCCAGAGCAGCTGTGTTGTTTCGCTTTCATGACCTGTGTGATAATGGGTCACTGAAAACCCAAAGACATTAGTTTCTAGATAGCTTCTTGTCCCATGTGTCTGGAGGCTAATTACTTATTTTATGTGACCAGCTCCAAACCACATATTTGACTGACTTTTAGTTTCAGCTTTTAGAACCATTTTCTCTTTTTTCCATCTAATATGGCCTTTGATAAACGTCATACATCAATAATCAAAACCATCGGTGTCAAATAATATATTCATTTTTAAATTATCGGAATTTAAAAAAAATTAAATTACAATAAAATGACAAAATAAATATATTTTACAGATAGAATTATTAGGGTATGAACAATATCATGGATCATATTTTATGTCATGGTACTTAATTTTTCTTAATCTTTTTAATCATCTTTTTTATCTGTGTAGATAAGTTTTAGTCTAGTTTTGATATGATCTTTCACATTATAATCATCCTCTTTCTCTAGTCATCACAGACTCCATTCTTGCCAGTAGTCCACATTTTGTATGGGTCATCCCCAAGGAGGAATGTCTGTAGGATGTCCAGAACTTACAGACAGGACTCAGGAAATCGCAGGGTACTATAGGTGGAGAATATAGTAGAGTATCGCCTCTTTGATTGTCCTTGATGTAAATTGTGATTTTGTAATTTGGCATTGTGTGATGCAACCACTTTATATTTGAATTGTCCTGTTGATTTGTACTTGCTGAGACCTTCTATCTCATTATCATAGATATCCCCAGAAAAACGTTGTGTCCATTTTATTGCATAACAATATCTGTGGACTCTTTTTGAGTATTATATTCAGAAAATAAGAACACGTATATTTTCTAAACGTTTGGATTGATCAAGGATGCATTCACTTTGAAAATGCAACAAATATTTCAACAACATGGGTGAACTAATAACTGACCTACAGTATAAGGAACTGTAGACGTAAAAACAAGAATATATTCACCAGATATATATTCATAATGCTCTTGATGTGAAATATTAAATCAGGCAAAAAGATTTTATAAATAACTGGACAAACTTGCTAATCTATTATATAAACATTATTTTCCAATCTGTTTCTGAATAGTATATCATTACATAAACAAATATTCACATAATGTGATGTGTGAAGGATAGGAATTGCCTTGCAATGTAATAAATTGTTGGTCACTTTAGTTGATTATCCAGGTAATGTTGGCTGGCCTCTCTGAAATCCAATTCTCTCAGATCATCACCATGTCTTTTGAAACATTTTTTCACAAAAAATCATTCTTTTTCACTCACGTTTCATTTTTCAATCAGCTTTGGAATTGGGGATGGCTGTGGTTTGTCAGCAACATGAAAAGTTTCTATGAATATATGATATAACATGTACTTGTATCTCATAATATATGTAACCAAAAAGACATAACAGGGAGATGTTATCAAATACATCCCCATATCCATCTTTATTTTGAAAAAAGGCCTAGATAATAATCTGCTGACACTTGTCACAGGCACATTTGGGGCGAGGACATTTATTTTAGGCACATATGAGGTTAAGATACCTTTTAAAGGCATAACTATTTTTGAGACATAGGGTTTTGAGAGAGTTGCAGCTGATGCATAAATGTTGAATGAATATCCTGCATTCTTAGAAGTTGTGGATGTCTATGTTCGACTCTGGTGCTGCTGTTCCGTTCCTGGAAACATGTTCAGTGTCAATTTAGGGCACTTGCCATAGTAGGTCCTGTCCAAGTATTCTGCAGAAATATTTAAAAGTAATGTGAGATACACAATACCTGTATTTCAACAACACAATTCCAAGCCTATTAAATTAAATAATAATAATAATAATAATAATAATAATAATAATAATAATAATAATAATAATAATAATAATAATAATAATAATAATAATAATAATAATAATAATAATAATAATAATAATAATAATAATAATAATAATAATAATAATAATAATAATAATAATAATAATAATAATAATAATAATAATAATAATAATAATAATAATAATAATAATAATAATAATAATAATAATAATAATAATAATAATAATAATAATAATAATAATAATAATAATAATAATAATAATAATAATAATAATAATAATAATAATAATAATAATAATAATAATAATAATAATAATAATAATAATAATAATAATAATAATAATAATAATAATAATAATAATAATAATAATAATAATAATAATAATAATAATAATAATAATAATAATAATAATAATAATAATAATAATAATAATAATAATAATAATAATAATAATAATAATAATAATAATAATATAGCGCTGATACCAGACAGGTCTGTTCATAGCGCTGTGTTCAGGACGTGCTTCCTGAAGAGATGAGTTTCTCTTAAATGAGGTGACTGAGGTGCTAGTCCTGATATCACTAGGAAGAGAGTTCCAAAGTCTGGGGCTGACAGATGAAAAGGCTCTGTCGCCCACTGTCTTCAGCTGAGTCTTGGGATCTAGTAATCGGGTTCCATCATTGGATCTCATGCATCTTTCACCCTGTTTCACTAGGAGTATATCACGCAAGTAAGGCAGCGTCTTACCATCGAGGGCCTTCCAGGTCAAGAGAAGGATTTTAAAATCAATCCTTGTGTAAATAGGGAGCCAGTGTAGTTCTCTCAGTTTTCCTGATATGAGATCAAATTTCCTGATTTTTCCTACAACATAGGCTGCGGAGTTTTGAAGGAATTGTAGCTTCCTAATATCAGATTTAGGAATACCTGCAAAGAGGTCATTGCCTAGAGTAGATGTAACAATGCATGGGTTAATGTTACAGCTGTCTTCTCGTCTAGACATTGTCTGATAGCCGCCAGGTTCCTGATGTGGTAATAGCCCTTCTTGCACATTTTCTTGATCTGTGCATTCATGTCCATCTTGGAGTCAAAGGTAATGCCCAGGTCAACTACTGACTCACTAGGAGTGATATCAGAGTCCCCTACTCTGATAGAATCAGGGATACTGCTGCTGGTGGCAGTATTATACATGTCAGTACATATCAGCATTACAGACTTTCCATCATTTATCTTCATCTTGTTTGATACAAAGACGCTTCTGACTTCACTGACACATTCTTCCAGTTTGTGTCTGCTTATATCAACTTGATGGGTGGAAGTGTGGTCCATAGGGATGTAGATCTGAGTATTATCCGCATAAATATGATAGCTGAGGCCATATTTGGCAAGTATATCAGCTAGAGGCATCATATATATGGTGAATAATATGGGACCCAGGACTGATCCCTGAGGGACACCATATTTTATGGACTTGAGGCATAACCTTTGAGTCCCAACCTTCACACACTGTTTCCTGTTTCAGAGGTATGACTGAATCCAGGAAAGGGCGTGACCTTTAATATTGCCTGCAGTCTATCATATAGGATTTGGTGGTCAATGGTGTCAAAGGCTGCAGAGAGGTCAGGTAACAGTAGGATTACTGACTTCTTATTATCCAGATCACATAGGATATCATTTTGTACTCTGAGCAAGGCAGTCTCTGTGCTGTGATACTCCTTGTAGGCCGACTGAAACTTGTCTAATATTGAAGTGTCCTTTGTTAGTGGAGTCAATTCTTTCCCCTCCATGTTGAATGTCAGCGTGATACTCTCAGAAAGATGTAACAACACCTCATCTGCCTCAACGACATTGTCACCTCTCAGAGCTGTTTCAAAACACTCTTTACTTTGAACCTATTGGCACCTAAAGCATGATTTGTTTGTTTGTTTAGGGTAGGGTCACAAGAACAGTGGATAGTGAGCACCATGAGTTCAAAGTGAGTTTTTGTTTGTTATTGTGTTTTGGGGTTTTATATCACTTTCAACATTATTTCATTGATTTTGTGATGAGACCTACTTGTAGCAGATATAGTGCTGCCTCACAGAAATGTCATGTCGCAGGTTCTGACATAACAATCCACCCAGTCACAGATTTACAGTGTAACAGGTCAATCCTTCAGACACGGGCCTCAGCTCATCTGTGAAATTGTATTATGAGTTCAATCTCCGCATGGCCGGGGATTAAACCCACGACCTTTGGATCACCAATGAGGAACTGGTGCTAATAAGCTGGCCTTCACCTAAAGCGCGAGAAAAATGTTTTAAATTACCTTAAAATGTTGAGCTATAAAAGAGATGAAAGGTAATTTCATTTATCCACTTCAGAGAGCCTGTATAGGGTGTGATAATTGGAGAGGAATCATTCAAATTAATTTAGACCGGCTGGTGATACAGGCTTAATATGCATCTGCATGCTGGATTGTTTTTGATCATGACATCATCATGTCATTAACCATGATGATGTAATGATCAACAGGCATCCTGAACTCTTCAGGAAGACATAGCTTGGTGTATATTAACATCATTGGGGATATTATAGCTTAATACCTCCATCGTGGTGGTACAAATCTGACAAATTCAGAAAGATGCGCTTGAAAAAAGGGCTTTTTCTGCAACCGACCCCAAATGTGCTCTCCCTACTGACATCAGAAGTAGTCCTTCAGTCAGTACTTTTAAAAGTAGACTGAATACACACCTTTTCAGAAATAGCTTGCTGAACCCAGTGTTAAGGTCTGGTATCAGCGCTATACAAAGGTATAGTTTATTATTTATTATTATCTATTATTTATTATTATCTATTATTATTATTTATTATTATTATTTATAATAATTTATATATTTATTACTACTACTACTAATAATAACAGAACATGCTATTCTCCTTCTCTTCTCACCACAGTGCATAATATTCCTTTTCTCATCTCACCACAGTGCATAATATTCCTCTTCTCATCTCACAACAGTGCATAATATTCCTCTTCTCATCTCACAACATTGCATCATATTCATCCTCTCATCTCACAACAGCACATAATATTCCTCTCCTCATCTCACAGTCTGTGCATTTGATGATTTAATAAGTTGAGGACGCGAGGTGGTGGGTTCGACCCCTGCTGCCGGCAGTGTTACTTTCACACTGGTTAATAAGCTCGAAGGTCCACCTGACACGGCCATAGTTGCTGAAAGGGTCGTAATAACATCATTTCATAATTTCACAATTTTCTCATCTCACAGCAGTACATACTATTCTTCTCCTAAATAATTGTAGTATACACTATCATCATATTCCTTCTCGTCTCATGACAGTAATATATTCTCCTTCTTTTCTCACAGCTGCATGTGTACGTAATATTCTTCTCTCCACAGCAGTTTGAATATTCTTTCAAATCTGATCTCATATGATTCAGAATGACTCAACCCAAAGATACAGAATGGGTTACTTTTTCAACTCCCACTGGTATAGATTATTTCCTCTTCCTCTTCAAAGTCTACTCATGGTATAAAGCTAGACAAATAATACACTGCTGAATAGGATTAGTGTCTTCATGGGGCTCGTGAGCTGATTTCTGTCTAGACAGTAGACTTGATTCTATCCGTTTATTATAACCTGGAGCTCATTTAGGTATTAGATAAATTATGGTCACGTGACCTTACACAGTATAATGTTGAGTCAAAGATAAGACATTAAACAAGTAAGGACCAGTGACTGATTTACAGAATGGATATTGTCGCTCGGCCAATCATAGTTCAGTATTTTCTTATTTTTCATAACGAGTGTGCGTACCATTATGAAGTTTGTCTAGTCAACATTATTACCAGCCTCAAATAATCTTTCTTCTGCTTTCTAATATGATGCACTCCTAACTTTGTTATGATAGAGGTGATACTGAATGAGAGTGTGATAATATGAGATAAATGATTTTAAATTACCCTCCATAACAACACTTCTCACTCATATCAGTCCCTGCCCCCAAAGGTATAAACCTGCGCACAGGATCATTCGCAAGTCATCACTACTAATAAAAATCTGGCTGTCCACTGACTGGTTAAAGAATATAAATATATTTGTTTTGTACTGATTGGTCAGTTTATAACCGGATGCTGGTCAATTCAAATTTGATGATATTTTGGTGAGCAAGGCAAGAATGTAAAACTTGGGGAATTCCATATTCAGAATGGTATCGAATATAGGGCATTGACTGCCCAGGTAGTAATTGAATACTACCTATGTAATGCAGTATACATCCATGCTTTAAGAATGGGAAAGGTCTGTGACATGATGTTTCCTGTAATAATATAAGTTGAAATAATGAAAACAAATCTTTAATTACATGTACAGTGATTGATGAAGTTATCATTTATATTCAGAAAAAATGGACAGTCGCTTGAGCACTTTGCATTTTGCTTATAACTATTGTCTCGATTGTTGTTTGTTTGTTCAAACATATTTAAAGCAACAGCCGACACTTGTTATTCATAAAGGAATCTTGTAATTATATAACAGACATTTGGCGTAATTAGTATTTTATGTTGATAAATTCGACACATTTAGGTAATGAAGATTCCTGTAAACACAAGATGATGCAGGTAAATACATGATGTCAGATGTACAGATGAACAGATGATGAAATCCAAATATCAATCCCAACGGCAACTGATGACTGGGAATGAGGCCTGGTCTGTTGGTTTCTGTCATGTAAAAATACACTCATTTCCACTGTAATTGAATGAATCTCCACAACAAATCATGGGGAGTTTCTCAGTAATCAGGCAACTCTTAACTGTTTATTGCCATACATACCTTGGTGATCAATAACAGCTTAAACAAACAGGAACTTCTATATCTACATATCCTGAACAATATTTGCCAGGAATGACATTCACTTTACAGTTCATTAAATATCCGACGACAATACAAGTTCCGAAGTCTTGAAGTGTGTATCAAGCAACTAAACATACAACTCTCCTGGGAGATGTCTTGTTAGAGGCCACATCGCAATTAGTGATATAACAGCAACTGATTATACAAAAACAATTAGTGATATAAAAAGATACTTTTATACTGGTCTATAAACATGTTTGTGGCCCAACCGGATGTTGCAATTTATATATATGGCATTTCTGATAAATATCATTATGCCTCACATCACGAGCATGCTCTCAGCCATGTTGTATCATCATAATTATCTGTAAATTAATATGATAAAAAAGGTATTCACAATCAGTCCTGCTTTTAGTATACTTTCGGAATTAAGGGCATTAAAGCTCATATACAACATTTGTTTGCAGTGAAGTGTTTCAAAATAAACTATTTTAAATTTTAGATATTGTAGATTTACACTGAATTGAAATTTTTAACCATTTGATTGCAAAACAGTTTTGGATAATGTGAAACCTTTTGAATTAAAATGTTAGTTTGATAAAGTTTGATAAAGTTTGATAAAGTTTGATAAAATATTAGTCAAGATAGAGCTGTAGACGGTGGATATAACCCAAACATTTTGATTACAATATGTTTATATAAATTTATATAAACAAATTATAGAGCAGTTGACACATTCTATTTTCGCCCATCCAGTCCGCTGTTGCTTGTTTGTAAAATACGAGAAATTAATTTGACACAAAAATATTAAGAAATTGGACGAAGAAACCTTGAGAAGGATGTCAATAATTAGCTTCCTGAACTCTCTGTCGCTGGCCGTGTTTACCGCTATGACCTTATGCTTGGAAGCAGACTTGATATGTGCATGTTCCTTGTGGGGAAAAACAAGAATAGCCGTACAGCAAAGGTAAGGTAATTGATACCTAACCACCGAAATCAAGAGAAACTTTAACACCAACCACAGATGACCGCTCTTCCCCTGCACATAATTTCGTTTTTTTCTTTGGATAAATTTACATACCTTCCAAAACACTACATCTCTGTCATATCGGTGCCTGCCACCAAAAAAAGATAAAAAGGTGCGCACAGGTCGACCACAAGTCATGACTACTCACAGGACTATGCTGAAAACTGATTGGTGATAGAATTAATGACTATTCATACAGATTCTTATTGGTTACTGCATCTCAGTTAGCAAACTGATTACAGGTCATGGCCTCAAATTGGTCAATTCCCTGTCCAATTCCCTGCCATGCTGCCTGCATTGCACTCATGATACAATTTGTTATATGAGCCGAGGCTTGTGCCTGAAGGATTAACCCTTTCCTTGTAAATCTGTGCTTTCAAGGACCTGTAATATCACAATTGAGTGAGGTGGTACTATATCTGCTACTGATAGATCTCATGATATCGATGAATAATGAATACTCCACCAATAGGTACTACCACTTCCTCACTGTCCTTATGATTATCAAATTATAGGCCATGGAACCAATTGCTTGTATGTCACCACTTGCTGAAACTATTGCAAAGTATGGACTTTGCTATCATATCTATTTTAATGACACTCAGGTCTATTGTTCCATAGATCAGTCAAGTCGACATGAAAATGCATTAGCACCTTCCTTATAACAAATAAAATGATGCTAAATGGTGGCAAGACTGAAATGCTAAGTAGTGTACCCTTATCTTATAAGCTTTTAGGCCTATTAAAATAGATGACGCCACCCTTAATATGACACCCATTAAAGGTGTCATATTTGAACTAAATATAACAACTAAAACCCGGAAGATGTGCAAAAAGGACATATCTCCCATCAGAAATTGTCTGAATGATAAGACTGCAGAAACATTGACTCATGTCTCGTGACATTTACATTTACATTTCCGTTTGAGATTAAATTTGAAATATAGAGATGCATTAAGCACTGCCTCTGTATGCCAATATTTTCTCCGATGAAATAATTCTATAAATTTTCTTGTACAGGGCAAAATAATCTCATGTGTGTACAGAGCTACGCCTCTCGCTGTTATAACAACATTTCAAACAATTGTTTTAATTAAGTTGAAAATCTTTTTAGCTAATTTTGGACAGATTAATGTTGTTTTTTTTCCGTTGAATATTCTCTCACGAAAAGAGAGGAAAATACGACACTCGTTGTATAGGAAAGCAGTCATTTTGTTTCGGGACAAGCTCCAGGATAAACGAACATCCTTCAACAATTTTGTAATTGTCAACATGAGAGTGATGTAAATCCCCAAACAAACACACGCATTGCACTAGATAACACAGGAAAAAGAATATTTGTAATTTGTTAAAAAACCTACAATATTTTTGAAACAAGAAGGTGCAAAGCACGAAAAACCCTCCAAAGTCGCAGCGAGATAAACACCTCGCAAAAAAGAGTCAACTATTTGGGATATAACCTCCATCTTACATGGTTGAGCATCACAAAATGCGTTTTATCATGTTATTTTTATATTAACATACTGTAAGTGCCTAACTGCAATCGCCAAAGAAATTAATTAGAAGATATTTGACCTGAAATAGTATGGTCAATTTTATATGACCTACAGGTGCATGGTTGTCAAGTATCATAAGCTGTCCAAACCAAATGATAACAATTTAGGTTTGATCTTAGCCATGTGTCGATATATAGTAGAACAATATAAAATCTCTTTCTCTTAATCTGACGTTTCACATTAGATTAAGAATAGTTACAATCTCAATAATAGATCCTGGAATTATACTTGACTCTTCCTCACCACGCAGAGTAATATAATTAGGTACATCCTACAATTTAAGGGATATGATAGATATAACGCTAAGATAGCAAAGCAATTTAAGAAACTGTAAACCTTTTGCTTTCTTACAATATTTCTTTCATGAACAAGAAATTTGGGTTCCAAGAGAAAGACAAAAAACCGCCGATTGAGTGGTGGAACACCCTGTAAATAAGCTTATTCTCTTGGAAGTTTACAAATTTTGTGCTCCCCATTGTTTAGTTGCTTATAATATTTGCACAGAACTTCAAACATTGACACGCATAATTGAGCACAGGATTAAAACAATATTCTGTGGTAAACTATTCATTTCCATAATTTCCTCAACTGGATCACAGATGTTTCTGATTTTTATACAAGTGATCTTAGATTTGGACAGAAATATGAATAAATGCTCGGGTAGGGTAGGTTTTAAAACACCAAATTTAAAGATTTGATGGTGCATATAAGAAATATCGGTAAATTTGCTATTATTTCATGTGATTGCGGTCATGGTGACAAATCAATAGTTAGAAGAATATTCAGAAGGACTACCCAACATGTCAGCAATTCTAGAGCATACAAATTCAGGTGACATAACTTAGTGAATGATTCACTTTTTGAAACAAAGGCCGACATGTAGTATTGTTGACTGAGAGTCCCTTGGCCATTTTGGACAGTATATATTATTATTATTATAAGATGATTAGATGGTATATAGCATTATGTTGGTCTGATGGACCAGACACCAGACTCGGCGAGGTTTGCAGGAAAGAGGTATGTCCCTGAAATTTAATATTAGTAAAGTCTACGTTTGTCTTGACTGAAATGTGGAATTAAACATAATGGTAACTGAGATGTTTTACTGTTGGTGAAGTTATATTCATTCGATCAGATCTAAAAGACACGGATTTTATGACATGACATATTGAAATATTTTGTTCCGGAAATATTCACAGATCAATCCCATTTCATAAAGCTATCAAAGAAGTAAACTGGCTTCCATCTCAGTGCTACAGGTGGAAATAGATCATGCTCTGGGTCGGGAACGAGGCCATTGACCAAGGTCAAATTGATCTCGTTCTATTTTCATAACAAAATGTGAAGTTGTTCTGTTATTCTTTTCATAGATCATGTAAGCGTGCTTTATCATAACATAAATATATGTATTTTAGTTGGTGATCCAAAGGTCGTGGGTTCAATCCCCGGCCGTGCCGAGATTGAACTCACAACACATTTTCCTATACGAGCTGAGACCTGTGTCAAATAGTTAACCCGTTGTCCTTGTAAATCTGTGACCGGGTGCGTTGTCATGTCAAGTAGGTCTCATCATGGAATGACTGAAATGATGTTGAAAGTGATGTAAAACCCCAAACAAACAAACAAACAAACCAAGATGATTTTAACAACTTCAACATATTTCATGGAGCTAAAATAGAGTTTCCCAACGGAAACATGCACAAATTATATATGTTAGCATTTGCAGCTAGGACATACGGTGATTTCACGAGGAATGACGTATCTGTACCAAATGACTAAGAGACTTAGGTTACACGTCGTTTCTTTCCTTACATTTCTGGTTGATCACAATGCTTCCATGGTATAATGTGTGTAATAGGAAAATGCATTATGTTATATGTCTGACATTTTATATAGTACCTAGGTACTAGACTAATACCTGTACTTTAGTCATATGATCCATAATGACATTAGCTCTCCTTTCCTCGCCCATTGCTATGTTAATACGATACATCTGCCATCATTCTTGTTTGTTATAGCACAGCGTGGATACCTTGTTGTGAGATATCCGAAAGACGACGACCTCAAAATTTGTTTTGATTAAATGCTCATATTCAAATGTCAGAACACCATTGAAATGTCATATTTAATTATAATACATTACATTCGGCAATGTACTTGCCATTTGTGAATAATTTGATTTCCTATTTGATGCATATCATGTTAATTGGTAATTCAAGAAAATAATCCACCTTAATTCTTTGGCTTCATCTTCTATATTATAGTGTATTTCATTGCAGTTTATCTTATTGTATCGTATACCATGTTCGTTCCATCCTTTATCACATGGCCAAAGATTTGCATCGCATTCGTTCTTATATTTACTGACAGGTATGATATAAACAATTTATAAAAGTAAGATTTCTTATAGACAAGTCTTTCAAGAATACATGTAAAAATATGTATATCTAAACGAATAACAAAGGTTTAATAGAACAATGCACTCAAACATGATATTTCTAATCCAGCGCCCTACACTGCACATAATATGCAAACCAAATGTACATGAGATATATCATTTTTATCATTACTGTCTGAGATCGCAACAATTTATAATGATTTTGAAGGGAATGGCACAGGTGAATGTCAAATTTAACCGAAGTCACATTTATCCTCAGATTCAAGCAAATCATATCATTAACATGCCCTCTCTAAAAATTAAATTGTGCGATGATAATGAATGAGAAACATTTCTAATACGACCGAGTCTATTTGTAATATTATATGTATTACTCAAATTGACAACTTTTTGGATATATCCATTTGCTAAACAAACAGGTTTTGTTTCCAGGTCCAAGCCTTATGATTACATTTTAGATCACACATTTTTTTTAAATGAACAACTTACAAACATGCATTATATATTTATTGTGCGCAGATTCGTACTTTACGAAAAAGCTCTGTTTGATCTGTTTGATGTTTCTGTTGGATATTTCTCTGTTCACGATGTAGCAATTAATGAAACAGGTTCATGATATCAGATAATTTGACAAATCGGATGTCAAATGGCCTGGGTCTTATCAGTGAAGTGCTGTGTTGCCATAGTAAGATGATAATCGTGCTTGCCCAGCCCACATAACCTGGAGATACTGCTATCTACAATATTGCGCTTTAAGTCAAACATTCGCTATTTACAAAACTATTGAATTTTCAAGCCTTTTTAAACTGAATTGACTTCAAAATAATGCCATATACAATCGTTTTATTTTGTATTGTTATCTTAATAAGGGAACATTACTTATTTGAGCCAACTTATGTTTTTTTCCATGCTGATAAATGACGACGGGCTAGTTGGTTAGAGCGCCAGCTTATCAGCACCAGTTCCTCAGTAGTGATCAAAAGGTTGTGGGTTCGATCCCCAGCCGTGCCGAGATTGAAATCATGATACAATCCCATCCCGACCTAGCTTCCATCCATCCCGACCTGGCTTCTTAATGAGTGCATGGGTAATCTGCTACCACTCATGAAAGCAATTATATATACATCAATTCGTGTAGGACATATGCCTGATGATCTAAAGATGGCCATCATTAGGCCTTTAATTAAGAAATTAGGTCTAGAATTAATAAAGAAAAAATATAGACCAGTATCGAACCTGGCCTATTTATCAAAACTAATAGGAAGAGCTGTAGCTAAACAATTTGTAGGTCATCTAGTTAGAAATGATATACAAGGCATTTTTCAGTCTGCATATAAGGAGTTTCATAGTACGGAGACTGCGATACTCAGGGTTCAAAATGATATCTTGGTGGATATTGATAGCGGTAAAACAGTAATGTTGGTATTATTAGATTTATCATGTGCATTTGATACCATTGACCATGGTATATTGCTTAATAGACTAGAGAAAAGATGTGGTATTAGGGGCACTGCTCTAAAATGGTTCAAGTCCTATTTAATAAATAGAAAACAATGTGTAACAATTGAGGGAAAAAAATCTGAAAATATGAATATTAATTATGGTGTTCCTCAAGGCTCAGTCCTGGGACCTTTATTATTTACAGCATACATGGAGCCTTTATCTGACATAATTGGCAATTATGGGCTCAGGCATCATATTTATGCAGATGATACACAGTTGTACATCACAATTTACCCCAAATCTGATGAGACTATGATAATATCTTGTGAAAAAATGGAGAAATGCATAAAAATGGTAAAGAAATTTCTCATTAAATAATAAAATGGAGATTAATGATGGGAAAACTGAAATGCTTTTATGTGGTAAAAGCTGTGATTTAAGAAAAGATAATTTACCAATGGACATCTTAGTAGGTGAAACTAAAATTCGTAGATCAAGTAAAGTTAAGGATCTAGGAGTTATTCTTAACCAAGAATTATCTATGAGATCCCAAATTAAAAAAATGTGTAAAAATGTTGTTTTTTTTCATGTAAAAAATCTAGCTATGGTCCGGAATTGCCTAGATGAGAGGACTGCTGATACTCTGGCTCATGCATGTATTACATCCACTCTGGATTATGGTAATGCGCTTTTGGCAGGTTTACCAAAATGTGAATTAGCTAAACTACAGAAATTGCAGAATGCTGTAGCTATAGTTGTGGGTAAACTAAAAAAGAGAGATCGCATTACACACAAACTGATGGATCTACACTGTCAGCCAGTGGAGGCAAGAATTGATTTTAAAATATCATTATTGACCTGGAAGGTGCAAAATGGCTTTGCCCCACAATATCTATCTCACTTATTAACTCATAAAAAATCTACGAATATGACGAATATGAAATCATACGGTGATAGGGCTTTCCATGGTATACACATAAAAAAACTGGAATGCCCTGCCCCTTGAAGTGAATAACTTCAAAACAGTAGACACTTTCAAGAAAACGCTAAAGACATACCTTTAAAGAAAACATTATCTGCGAGAGCGCCATGAGCAGACCTATTCTGATATGGCGCTATACAAATTATTATTATTATTATTAAATTATTATTATTACAATTTTACCCATTGTCCTTGTAAATCTGTGACCGGGTGGATTGTCATGTCAAGGACCTGCTACATGACTATTCAGTGAGGCAAAACTATATCTGCTAGGTTTCATCACGAAATGACTGCAGTAATGTTGAAAGTGATGTAAACAAATTCATGTTGATAATTTAATATAAATCCGATAATGAGAAATTAACTATCAGGATAAGTAGAGAAAGACTTATTTTTATTTGATATGACTTTTGTCTCATCTCGCTTGCTGGTTTTATATACCCTTTTGCAGAACAAAATCATTATAATGTCATGTAACTAGGGATTTATAATGGGATGAACAATTTGAAAAAGGATATTACAAAGCCTTCGGGCAAACCAAATACACGATAACAGCAATGTGAGAAAAGACTTGATTACATAATTAGCTACAAAACAAAATCACCACTTTGTATAAAAATAGCAAATTACCACCTGAAACTGCAATTTGAAAAAGATGCCACCATGACATGTTCTTTCCATAATCGAATATACCTGACTTTGGAATTGAAACACTGGAGTAAGGAGGGGTCATGGAGGATTAAATATTTGAATAGGAGAGAACGGCGAAAGCCGTATATTTTCACACACCTTGTGTGCAATATCACTTGCTTCACTGACTTCCTTTATCTTGGTTTCTTTGTCTGCTTTTCAGTGCAATTCAAGTTAAATATACATTGTATGTCTGCACATTACATAATTCATGCTACCCTTCAATCTATTGTAGTACAATGTTGAGCCTATATACCTTCATGCAGAAAATCACTCAAAATTTCTAATAGTGTCCCTCATGAAATCACTTGGTAAAACCTCGATATAGTCACAAAATTCTTGACTATTTCTCAGTTTTACAGTTTGAAGAATTAAGAAATTGGCGACCTATATCTTTGTTGAGTACTGATGCAAAAATATTACGAAAGGTTTTAGGAGAAAGGCTAAAAATAGTCTTGCATGAAATAATTATATATGTTGATCAAAAAGGGTGTATTCAAGGTCGATTTATTAGTCAAAATGTCAGACTTGTGTAAGATATTATAGATTCCTGTGATGAAGATGAGGCAATATTACTTCTTGACAAACAAAAAAACGTTTAACAGGGTTGAAAGGCAATGGTTACAAATGGCATTAGGTAAATTTGGTTTGGGGGTTACTTTTATAAAATGGTTGAATATCATGTATAAAGATATGAAAAGTGCCGTTGTTACAAATGGATACCTTTCACAATATTTCGAAATAAGCAGAGGTATTAGGCAAGGAGACTCCTTGTCAGCACTATTATATGTATTACAAATAGAGCCATTAGCATAACTTATAAGGGAAACACAGAGAATAAGAGGTATACCTATAGGGTGCACAGATACTGATGCTGAAGCAAGATGCACATTTTACATGGACGATGTATTTGTATTTCTTAAAAATGTCGAATTTTTTGGTAAGGCCTCAGGTTCCAGGTTAACTTTAGAAAAAACTATAGACTTAGTGATGAATGAAAACTTAACTGAAATAAATTGTCCTATATGGTTAACCAAAGGCCCAGAAATGGCACTGGGAGTTCCAGTTGTTAAAGATATTGATTATAAGGAATTTTGGAATCAGATCACAGAAAAAACAGGAAAAGTTGAATTCTTAGAAGCCAAGAAATCTTTCTTTTATGGGAAAAGTACATAAGTACATTTATAAAAAGTTTAGGCTTATCTAATATGATGTATGCATGTGATATTATAAATATTAATGAATCAAGCATAAAATATATCAATAAAATTATATATGACTTTTTATGGGATGCCTGATCTGATAACTTTGATAAAAGTGAAAAGAATAAAGTGGATTATAAAGACATTAAAACAAAAAGATTATAATGAAAGCTTTATTTCCATTATCATCATTTAGGTTTGGAGACCATAAATTTGATATTGATTTATTTGCACTCAATGTGAGTGACACATCAGACTACCTAAATAATGCAAAAATTCCTCAGTTCTATAAAGATTGTAATAAGAGAATAAAAGTAGAATAAAAAAGTAGAATAAAAAGAAATGATCAAATATTGTGGTGTAGCAATGAATTGAAGATTGATGGAAAACCACTAAATTATGTACATTGGTCAAAATGTGGAATTAAGAAAATAAGTGACATTATCAGTGATGGTAAAATAGATGAACAGCATATTTAAAATATGGTGTTAAATAAGGAAGGATTAATATTTGAAATAAAAAAATTGAAAGCATGACTACCAAATGATTGGAAATATAAACAAATCAGTGAAGAGCAAAATAAGACACATGAGAAAAAGTCAGTGTTGAACATTATTTTTATAGTTCCAGGCTTTGGAGACAAACCTCTAGATAAGTTAACTTCAAAAGACATTTACAATATACTAGTGTTAAATACATACGTACAAATCAAATTAAAAACATATTGGCAAAGGAAATTTGATCACGATGATATTGACTTCACTTTGTGGTTTCAATATAATTTTATTAGTGCATTGACACCAAGGAAATGCATTGATTTTAATTGGAAAATATTTCATGGACATATATTCACTGAAATGAAACTGCAAAAAATGAATTTTTCAGATGGGTTGTGTAAATTATGAAATAATAATAATTTGCAAAATTTGCAACATTTGTTCATTGTTCATGTGAAGCTTTGTGGAGTATATGGGAATACATAGAAAATATTATAAGTTCTTTAATACAATTAGAAAAAAAACATATTTGTCATTTTCGAAGGATAATAGGTGAGATCATAGATTCTGTCTGTAACATGGATAATATGGAAATGAAGAAATATAATAAGATATGAAAAGGAATATAGAGAGGTTATTGAAATAAAAAAAATGGATTGAAATTAAACGTCTCATTGTTATTAAAAATACTAAGAAAATTCAGAAGAATATTGTATTAATGAAAGGTTTACAAAAGATAAAAATGTAATGGATTTATGTTGAATTGAAGTGTACAAAAGTGATACGAACAGTTCTTGGATAAAAAAAGCTATGTAATAGATAAAGAAGCTATATAATAGAATGAAATGAAGTCATAGGATATAAGATAGATATGGGATGGTGTCATTTAAAATGCCAATATAGATACACTTTCTGAGTAGATACACTTGGTATGTAAATCGGTTCCTCACCTTTGGCAATTGCCTGTCGAGTATTGCTGTGATTATTTTGATACGGCAGTAGCATCATGATGTTCACATTTACATAAGTAAGAATCGCTGGTTTTGATATCTATACTCAAATTAAGCTTATGATAAAAACTTTAATGTTCACATTTTTTGTGAGTCCTGAATTTGTATATACACACCTTCTGTGTGATACCACTCGCTTCACTTACTTCTTTTGTTGTGGTATCCTTGTCTGCTTTTCAGTACCAGTCCAGTTCAAGTGAAATATACATTGTATGTCTGGACATTACATAATTCATTTTACCCCTCAATTCAGCATGCATGTTGAACTCAAATACAAGAAAATGGTGTTTCAGATTTGTGAAATATTGAATTAATATATTTAGTGATCTTTTTGCCTAAATTTTGATACCATCTTATTAATGATAATTTTGTATAAATTTAAATTTGTAATTTAAATGTAAACTCAGGCCGCTATTCAGAATATTCTTGCTACTCCCTCATGAATGTCAGATATCTCGGCTGACGCCTTGATATCAGACATTCATTCAGGGGACAGTGTATTATCTCATATGTAACATATTTAGGCTGAATTCCTGTCATGTTTACAATTAGTATACCCCTCTTGTGTGCGAGAAGCTAACTCCAAAAGGAATTGCCACTCTTAATTGAACGGTTGATGCTGTGAATATCACAAAACTTGGCCTGGATTATTAAAATAATTACGGTGGAAGAGCTCGATTCTCAAACCTTATCAGGCATAACTTTGGCATTGTCTTTATCACCCCCATGTTGGACAATTCAATGATAATTAAGTTTGGTAATCGGAAGACTATTGCTCTTGTTTTTTAAAGATAGGTTTTTTGGTCAAGAATAACGCAAATGATTTTTGATTACAGAAGGTAATATTCTTTGTAGTTCTAGTTTTAGGTCCCTGTCTAATGTAGACAGTCTAATGTACAGTCTGACATTTTGAACGCAATGTGAAATTTGGTTTCAATATGTCTATATTCCGAGCTTTTTCTGAGACTATTGACAATTTCAGACTGCTTAAAAGTTATGTTTAGATTTAAATTAGCTTTCTGCTGAAAGGGAACTCCACCATGTGTAGATATTATCTGTTGATAAAATATTGGAGAAAGCGCTAAAAATAAACTTGGATTAGGATGACGATGTTGAGTCTAATGTTTGATAGTTCATTAATAACAGCATGTCACAACTTAATTTTAGCACTGTTTCTCCAGTATATGTGAACCGAGTAGATGGAAATTGGAAATACTTGGGAGTAATTCCCTGGGGAAATAGCTTTTTTGGATGTTAATCAGAACTTAATATTTCAGGTATTACTCTCATAATACTATACATGCGGGTAAAATCAATTTGAAAATTAGGTATCTCTATTCTTCCTCTTCAAGGAAAATAAATTGACACGGACACTTTTCTATTTCACAGTGAATATAAAAGCTCACAAGTATTGTGCATTAATGTAAGAAGCCTCGAGGTTTATTTCATCATTTTTATTCATCATTTTAAGGAGGCGATTGTGAGAGGATGTGCCATGTCTGAGCCCAGCCATGAACTCCTTCAGTGCCACAATAGATCACTCAGCGCTTGACAACACTCTCCTCTGTAGAAGGCTTGTATAGCGTGCTGGATGTTGCTGTATACCAACGACGCTGGACAAGATACCGACATGTCCCACTTACTGAGAAAGGTTCGTATTGAAAGTCATTAGCATCTGTATTGGAAATGTTGTGGTTTGTCAATTAATTCCTGAAATCTTACTTCTTTATTCTGCTACTGCTTGCTCTTCAAATCCCTCATTATTATTGTTACCATTATTGTTGGTCTTCTTATCTTCTGTAATATTTAACAGAAATAGCTCTTTAAGGTTTAATCATGACTTCATGTTTTGATTATTACTTTATAATACCAAATACTGTTGTAAAGTAAAGCTTAATAAATATTTGAGAACATATTCGTTTTCTGCCAAGAAAGAGAGATAAACACTATTTTTTATTTTTATTATTATCAAGGTCAGTTAAATTTCACAAAAAAACTACTCGTCATCACATACTTTTGTGATCGACATTATAAATACATGGACAGACAAATGAGGAAATCATAAATAACAGCTACCACAACCATTACAAACGTTGTGACAATATTGAGAGTATGTTTCTTCTTCTTGTATACTATCAGCTGGGATCAAAAAGTAATGGCAGTTCCGGAGGTCGTCGGAGCAGTGAGCCTACGATGGTTGAGCCTAAGCTTCCCCCATCTCCTACCTTCTCTCACCTGACCCCCGAGGAGATCCACATCCTGCAGGGGGTGCTACAGAAACAGGAGAAGTTTGAGCAGGAGGAAGAACAGCGCATTAGGTAAGCACCCATCCTCATATATTATATATTAATCGTGTGTTACTTGATCTATATAAGCGTGAGTTACTTAACCTAAATAATCATTTGTTACTTAATCTATATAATCGTTTGGATGACAATAATTGGATGGATGAGAATAGTGCACAAATATTCCGACAGAACTTTATGTTATATTTTGTTTGTTTAGGTTATCAATTTTTTGCACAATGTTGCCTTGAATACTGAATTTTCGAGGCAGAAGAAATGAAAATTACACAGTCAGAGAGATATTCTTGCTTAACATCCCGGGATGATAATGATAGAAGACTGGAAGAATTCTATTCAGAGGGGGATTGCTACATTTTCAACTATATTCTAAAAGGATTAAATGCAATATTACCGACTTTGTGCACCATGATTTTTCCAGTCTAGAATATCTTTTGTGATCTACGTATCTATGGATTTTGGTATATACATGGCTATACATGCACTCTATCCAACTTTGTAATCTCCTATGACTGTGCCTAACTTCTATGTTTCACATCCAAAGTCAACATGATGTGTCAAACCAAAATACCTGACATGAAGAGGAAAGTCCCAGGTCTGGGTACTCAGCCATGTGTCTATACATAGAATAATATGCAAACCTTGGTATATAAGAGAACACTGACCACGAGTACATTGGTCATAATCGAGGTCATTCCTGTTATGCCAGATACCATAAAGCAATATGTTATAAAGAAATATGTGTCATATTTTAAAACACCATTCAGATATAGGACACATTTATTCAAGTACTGGGACACCATTAGAATAGAGTTGAATGATGTTAACCTACCAAACTGGCTTCTGACCTGTTTATGTCCTACCCAATATGGTGGTCTTATGTTAAATACGCCATGGTGAATATAATCTGTGAAGACCATTAAAAGGTCATGACTTGTCTGCAAACCAAATGATAAAAAGAGGTTTATTCTCAGCCATGTGTCTACATAGCATTATTGTATATATATAAACTATGACAATTCTTGCAATATTTTTGTCAATCTTAATCTTAATATTATTAACCTTATGCTTTTTTAACGTATTTTTTTATGGAGTTGAAAGTTGTCTTCCAAGAGAAATAAGAATAAACCAGTGTTTGAGAGGTGGGACACCCTGTAAATAATATTAATCCCAATGACATTTACAAAATTTACATCCCCTGTTGTTTAATTGATCATAATATTTGCACTACAAGGCATAGTATTGAGCATAGTATTAGAGTATTCTGTGGGACACTATTGATTTCCATGACTCCCTCAACTGGATCACAGACTTTTCTGACTCTAAAATTGATCTCAAATTTGGTCAGATCTCAGATTTGGTCAGAAATATTAATCAAGATAAGGCTGAGCTAAGACATAACACCAAGGATAGGTATAATCCATGTTTGTATTGAAATGTGGATCCAGGCAAGATGTTAAATGAGCAATCCAGCCATGAGAAAAGGTAAAAGCCTGTCACTAGACCTGTGAGACACAAGCCAATGCTAAAACACTTGGAACTATTACATTGCATTGGATATATTCATTTATACTCAAGGTTGGCCTCATGACCAACTTACTTGAAGTTTAAAATCTTGAAATTGCTGCCATGTTTTAGTTTATTTGCTTGTCTGAGCTCATATAAAATCCCTGTGTGAAGATTTAACATTTGTATTGTGTATAACGTTATTATGAAGAAATGGTCAAGATTGTCATCACTACAACATATTATTTTATGAAGGAAAATATTCAGTACTTTCAGAGAACAGCCCAAGTTTAGATTATGGACCAAAATAATCTAAAAATATGTTTATTTAAGATGGTATCAAAATTAAAGCATTCATGAAACCTGGAAGGTTCCAGGTGATTTTACAGTGGTTTAAGGTATCTGAAAACAATATATGATCTTAAAATTTACATACATACAGGCTATCTGTCTGAAATCCACAAAAGAACATCTGCCCTAAGAATTATGATTTTTTGTGACCACCAAGTACTGCCAGTACTAAACAGGAAGTGTGTTGTGTGACCTTGACCTTTGAACTGTCAGGGGGCTCCACAAGAGGTGTTGTTTATCAATTGTCAAAATTGGAGCAACACATTTTTGGCCATTTTTTTTCCACTATTTAGAGAATGAATTGGAAGATAACACTGATCATGATGAAAGTACCTTTTCTCGGCTTTGTCTTGGTGGTAAAATTATTAAAAACGGATGAATATTTATGAAGTTATAAATGAAGAAAAATCATTATTTTCTATATTATTATGTTTGCAAAAATGTTTAAAAAAATTCTATACAGCCCAGCTTTTAAGGTGGAATCCATGCAGCCTTTGATGTCTTCCCATTCAGTGGTGTGAAAACCCCCAAATTTCATCAAAGAGGGTCAAATCATAAATTTTACTGATACCAATGATCAGCATTTACAGTTTTGCCATTCAAAGTCCTTGTGATTTAAGGCCAAACCAGTGATCAAAGGGTTTAATGTCACTTTTTCAATATCACAGCCTTTAAGTTAAGGGGGATTCCATGCAGCTTTGAGTCATGTCTTCCCTTTTTGACAAAAAGGTTTTCACATGCATAAGATATTTTTCAAATAAATAGTATACTTTTCCCATAAATGATATATCTTTCACAACCATAAGATATTTGTCACAACCATAAGATATTTGTCACAACCATGAGTTATTTCAAATAATATTAAACTAATCTTATGTTGTTCTGAAGTATACTCCTGGCAATAAATTGATAAATTGTACAAAACATCTCCACTCTGTTTCCCAAGCTGGACAGGTGCCCAACTGGTAACTCATTAGGTGTTTACATGAGATCACAGACCAGCTAAACAAAGCTTGTTGACAAAGTGTTCAATTGCTGGTGTAGGTTTCAGCAGACAACTGATCGACTTTCAAATTCTTTTCATGTTATGTAAAGAAAATGTGTCTGAAAGTCAGGTTTCATGAATGCTTTAATGCAAATAGTGCAAAAGAGGAAGTAGATATCTACATTTCATGTTTCATTAAATTCAAGACACCGTTTCTAGCTGATTGTCTGCAGGTGGGTATATAAGGGAAGCATGCAGTTACTTACATATAATGTTCAGACACATTTTATATATTTATCTTGAAGTTGAAAGATAGAAAACGGTAATAAAACAAGGAAAGCTAGCGATTGTAGTGTTGTGTATTTTTCTAGAGAGGTCATCTATAAAGTAGTCCAGTAGGGAGCATAGAGAATCTGAAAAGCTAAGATAGTGTTGAAATCGTGTGATCAATGTAATGTCAATTCTCCCTTCACTCATATACAACTAAAGGGATGAAAGCTTAAATCACAACCTTGGATGAGATCATTTTTATTCCACGTATAAGGGCCACGGGCCGTGGCGCAGTTGGTTAGAGCGCCAGCTAATTAGCGCCAGTTCCTCTGTGGTGATCCAAAGGTCGTGGGTTCGATCCCTGGCCATGCCGAGATTGAATTCATGATTCAATTTCACACATGAGCTGAGGCCGTGCCTAAAGGGTTAGCCTGTTGTCCTTGTAAATCTGTGAACGGGTGGGTTGTCATGTCAAGGACCTGCGACATGACAATTCAGTGAGGCAGCACTATATCTGCTACAAGTAGGTCTCATCACGAAATGACTGAAATAATGTTAAAAGTGATGTAAAACCCCAAACAAACAAACAAACAAACAAACAAACAAATCCATGTATAAGGTTATCAATTGTGCTTTTATGACCTTGAGGTGTGGATATTTCTGAGCTTTGTCATCTAATCTTTAAACTCAGTGTTTCAAAACATAACCTAGCCTTACCTTAATCAATATTTCTGCCCAAATCTGAGATCACTTGTACAAAAATCAGAAAAAGCCTGTGATCCAATGGTGGGAATAATGGAAATCAATAATGTCCCATAGAATACTTTAATCATGTGCTCAGTGGGGTGTAGCAACGCCTTGTAGTTTTTGTAAATATTATGAGCAATTAAACGACAGGGGTGCAAAATATGTCAATTTCCTAGAGAATGACATTATTCAGAGGGTATTCCACCACCCAACCACAGGTTTTTTCTCATTTCTCTTGGAACACAAATTTCAACTGCATCAAAGAAATATTTCTAAAAGTCATAAGGTAAAGCTTTCACATTTTAAAATGGTTTGCTATCTCAGCATTGAATGGATAATATCCTTTTAATTTTAGGATGTACATAAGTATTTTTAATCTATTTTGAAACATCAGATTGACAGAAATGCGATGCAAGAGCTTTCATGCTCTTAGTTTATATATATAGTAATGCTATATTTAGGCACATGGTAGGGAGTAGGGTTTATAGGGAATTTCTATGTTGATATATACTCCATTCAAGGCCACGGGCCGTGGTGCAGTTGGTTAGAGCGCCAGCTTATTAGCACCAGTTCCTCTGTGGTGATCCAAAGGTCGTGGGTTCGAACCCCGGCCATGCCTGGATTGAACTCATGATACAATTTCCCATATGAGCTGAGGCCCGTGCCTGAGGGGTTAACCCGTTGTCCTTGTAAATCTGTGGCCGGGTGGGTTGTCATGTCAAGCACCTGCGACATGACAATTCAGTGAGGCAGCACTATATCTGCTACAAGTAGGTCTCATCACGAAATGACTGAAATAATGTTGACAGTGATGTAAAACTCCAAACAAACAAACAAACATATACTCCATTCACTCATAATATAAATCAATATAGGTTGAAAATGTGCTGGATTTCACTTAAGGGAAGTATGCGTCATGAGGGATATTCTACCATAGATTAACTCGTCGTGTATACTGGAATAAATATTCTCCAATGGCTGGTTTCACTTAGGTACACAATGATATGACACAATAGTGCTTAATATATCAATGACAGAAAAAGATGCTATTGTTCATAAATATGAATTATTGCCACTCTAATTGCATTTTATTTATGTAACAATTGTCAGAGAATATCTTATGGTGAGAGGCAGCTGGTTTACATAATAGTGACAAATGCTAAATAAATAGTTTATTATAATAAAATAAGAATCGTTCTTCGCTAATAAATGTCTGGATCTATGTAATATAGGTGTGCGTGGTTGTTATATATATAGTAAGAGGTATTCCGATATATTCATATTTTTATATTGCTTATCATCCAATACTACCTGACTTACGATTCCATTAAGAGAAAGTATCCAATTTCAACAGGAAAGTGTGGTGTAGAACCAGCGTAAGCTATTTAGCAATTGAATAGGATTGAAGCGCGAATGCATTCACAGGTAAAAGATAATTTGTTTTAGCGACGAAGTCACTTGTCATAGTCACACGAAAAGCTCGCTGAAAGTTTGAAGAAAAATGCTAAAAATAATCTGTTAGGGGTCTCACACGCAATAGTGACCTGTCATTGAGGAGAAATATTTTCTGATAATAATATATACAAGCTTACCAATATTACTTCTCTTTTTATCCATCCTTAGGTTCATCATTGAAATGTTTCAAATTCAGTTCCCTTTTCCTTCGGGTTCCTGAATCAATGCATACAATTGAGACCAAAATGTTGGGAAAATATTTTAACTATCGAGAGCTTTTGCTTCTAGAAATGTCTATAGTGCAGGAAATATAGAAGAAACAATTGTATACTTTACAGTAAACGACGTCAGACCATATCACAATGTCAAAATCAGAGTTTAATAATGTTTAAGGTCAAATTTGCATTTTAGGACAGAAGGATTTTCAACATTTCAAAACATAAAACACTTCACTATTGTCTATTTCGTAAGCACATCTTAAATAAATTTAAATCCATATTAGGTAATAATAAAGAAATCACGGTACTTATTTTTAATCCGCTATGAATATGAAAATACATAAACATACAGAGCGAACCATTCAAGCTCAAGCTTCAACAGGAGCTTCAACAAGATAGTATATGATCTCAATGTGGTCTGGATGGGAAGTAGTTTTATTTATGAACATCAGATATTCTTAATGTGTTAGTTCTAATTATCAAATTTGAATGATTTAAGCCGGATAAGTAAGCCTGATTGCATGCATGGCAAGTATTTATTGTCATATGATTAGGCAGGAAACAGTGGTTATCCTGATATGGCTGGTGATTTGAAATCATTTATAGATACCATTATGGCATATTATTGTTACATAAGTTATATGGTATACTTATATTATTTCAGATATAGTTTAGTATTAAAGCAATAAAACACTAGGTTAGATTCACTGTATGTTAGACATGACCACCATGACTTCATTTTTAACAACAGGAATAACGACTTTTGTTTTTGCCGCATCGAATTGAGGAGTATTAGTTACTGCAATTACAATATATGAATCCCGATGTTCTAAACCTATTATAGTGACATGTTTTAAATTAATTAAACTTGAAGCAGACATCAGATTTGTACAGAAACACATAAAAGTCCCTAAGAAAAATGTCTGCAGCAGATTTGTTTTTCATTTCATGTGCATCCCGATGCAATAAGCGTCATTTCTTGCCACCTGTGAATGTCACATGTCTCTAGGCTGGCAGCCATCTTGGAGGTGACCTTCAGCCGACCCTTTACTTTATGTAGGAGGAGGTGGACTTTGATTATCTAACATCTTAGCGTAGACATCTTTCATATAGAGGTAAACATCACTGTTAAGACTTGCACTGTTGGAAAACCTGTATCTTTCTTTCTTGTCCTTTTGTTGCATAAATTATGCATCATTGCCATGGACAGTTCCTATGTACGTTTAAAGAAAACATTTTGTTTTGTATAACCTACATGAATGTCGAATCAAATTAAGGAAATAATATTATCATCCTGTTGTAAAACACAGTGACAAATGAAATGATATACCCTAATTATGTGTGTACGATCAGTCACAAATTCTGACATGATTCTGATTGCGCTGCATGGAGCAGTGATTAGCCAAATGGCCCCCACAGCACAGTATGACATTTTGTCTACTAGTATATCCGGCGGAGCACCACAATGGCTGCTACGCTAACATATATCCTTGCGCATGATCGTGTGATGCTCAGATCAGTTAGTACCTTGACTGAAACCTATTTTGTTCAGACATCTTAGTTGATATATAACTTCAAGGATCATATGTGCAATATTAGAACTGTCTCTAATCTATTTTGTTCTAATCTATGTATATTTCGACTACACCTTACGTTAATCGGATATACATTATTATTTTTGTAAGCAAAATATCATATTCTACATAAATCTCTTGCGCTGGTTATTCACCTCTCCATTCCATTTGACCCTTTTTAATCTGACAGGAACACTCAATTAACTGGAATACCACAATATAATTGTTCACCTTGATGAAACCCCACTAATACTATATGTGCCTTAAAGAAATAGTGGATAATAAAGGTAAGATTAAATCCAGTATTTAAATTCGAATTCGGAAATGGAAATGGTACACTTGGCTTCAGCTTGAGAGCATAGTATCTACCTCGTCCATCTCATCGCTTCTATCTTTATACTGAGCCATCTCGATCTTTTGGATTAATGTATTTATATCAGAAGGAGATATGGCGGCATTGTTTATGCCTTGCCACTATACTTGTATAATGTCATCACTTTGCAAGTACCAGACTAATTTGTGCGCCATATATGAATCATAAACATATACAAATGTTAGATTTCAAGTATATACATGTATATGATTTTATTGATTTCATTATGAAAAAATGTTGAAACATGAAAAAAATCGTTTTTAAAAGCACAATATTATTTGCTTTTGAAAGATTTTTGTTGTTGAAACAGACGTATTAAATAAGTTGAATTCGGGTGGCTGAGTGAACCCCAGGTGTATACTTTACTAACATTTAAGATTATAAATACTATTTATTTTTATGTTGACATTTGTATTTACCTTATGTTTATTTCATTGTTCAATGCATAAGCCAACCTTGTGGTCATAGATCACACCATGGCAATATGATTTTTTTCATCCTCAATAATATGGTCACCTGCGTTATATATGCACTCAGGCGTTTAGAGCGTGAAGTGGCGTGCTTGGAGGACCTCGCCCGGCGCCAGACTCATTCCAAGGCGAAGCTGAAGCACGTGGACCTTCGCCTCTGCCGACTCTGCTTCAAGACCAAGTTTGCGGATGGGATTGGTCGGATCTGCTTTGATTGCCATAAGAGGGTGTGTAATCAATGTGGGTCCTTCACCGTCGAGAGAAGGGAGCCACATAAAAAGAACAAGGTAATCACCACACTCACTGCTCATATACTTGCTGTACCTTGCCATTGTCATGAGAGAGGCGGGATATCAATAATCCACAAACCTGGATTAAGATTCGGTATTCCTATGATGAGCTCGTTATGAAGCTCACACCTAAATGATATCTGCAATTATTTTCATGGCACAGTAAATTCATGTGGCAGAGATGCACTTTTATTTCTGTGATGTGTTTTATGTGATTCAATGTCCATACTTATCTCGTATCTGCGTGCAAAATTAAAAGCGCACTACTACAATGTCGGTGTTGGGGAGTTTCCTGGGTAATTTAAGTATTTTTGAAACTCAGTTGATCATGTCAGAGATTGTTCACAACCTGTGTACACTTAACATCGCCACAAATTGATGTTTGAATATGAAATTTCAAAAATGACTACATATATTTTGTTTTATTTTACAAATTCCTACTTGTGTGCATAATTGTTTCATCTGCTCTTTATTGTTGGTGAAGCAACATAACCGAAAAGGTCAGTGGAGATGCCTGCTCTGTCAGAAGAGGCGTGAATACGCATGCGTGAGCGGAGAGTGGTTTCACGGACAGGAAGCGCGCCCTTCCCTCAATGGCCGGGTGTTCCAGCGCAAACTAAGCGACATTGGCAGCGGGACTGAGTCTGACTGGGTCAGCACTTCTCATCACACATACGTGAGCAAATAAACCCATAACACGCCACACCTATAAAGTTATTATTGTATTCACCCCCTTTCCTTATTATTAACATTATCATTCAAAGATAAGAAGACGTTGCTGAAAAGTAGCGACTAGATATATCAAGTGCACTACATTTGTGTCAACCATACATTAACAGTACAGTCCACCAGAGTGCTTATTATCTTATCATAGAAGTCTCTTCATCTTTATCTGTTTTCCATATGATAAGTAATTGTTACGGCCCATCATAATATATTGGTTTTTCTGTGACGGGGCTTGTAACAAGTGATGCTTGTTTCAGTCATCATTTCCAGTATCATTTCACCAATAATTATTTCCATTTAGAGAAAACTTTAAGAAAATGAAAACTGATGGAGGAGTGGTAAATGAAGCTTTATTGGAACTGTATAATATTATGTGCTGTTAAATATATGATATTAATATGCTGTAAGAGGAGATAATGGTGCTAGTTAGATGCTTGGATAATTATCTCCTTCTCTTCCATATTTATCTATCGCCAAACACTAATCAGACCATGGTTGTTACTCGTCGCAACACTTTACCGACTGTAAAAATAAATGTTGAATGTTTGATGATTCCACAAACTTTTTATAAATGCCGGTATAAGAAGAAGCGCGTCCTTTTCCCACTAGTGACAGCAGCGAGCTTGGTCTGTCTGGCTTTATAGACTTTTGAGTGTTGTGTCCTAAAATAGCCTCGGCAGTGGATCTGCTGCCCGTGATTGCCATGGAAACCCTGATAAACTACTACAATAGGTCTCTCCGCAGATGCCCGGCATTGTGTATTATCAAGGCACCATTGTTCAAAATGAGAAGATGCTGACACCTCAATCCGGTATTGAGCGCCCAGGACCGACACATTATTATTTTATATTATTGCAAGTTGATCCAGACCAGCTCACACCTGTAAAGAACTCTTTATATGCGTAATTTGTTGTAAATGCTAAATCATCGTAGTACTAGACCTTTATCGTTTCACCCACACACCAATTCAATTATATATATATATATATATATATATATATATATATATATATATATATATATATATATATATATATATATATATATATATATATATATATATATATATATATATATATATATATATATATATATTCAGCAAATCGTATTCAGCAAATCGCACGTTTTCCCTATCATTTCATTTAATTTCTCTTGGTATTCTTTTAGGGCCATTTTAGCGAAAGAAGTCCCATAGAAGGTACGACCGAAATGTCATCAAGGGACAACAAAACCGACACGGAGCTCACCCTGACGGCGGGCGAATATGAACATTCTCCGCGAGTTCACCGCCGCTTCCACCGCCGCCGCACCCTCTCCGGAGACAGCCAGAGAACCGAGGAGGAGGAGGAAGAAGTAGACATTGACGATGAAGCCTTTTTTTTAGAAAGACAAAAACGACGCAGGGAACGTTTGGAAATGCACAGGAAATTCAGTAAAAAAAAGACAAAAGATGAGCCGAGGAAGCATTCTGGTTCATCTCCACCACCGCCTGTCAGTAAAGAGCGCAAACGAAGCAGAACAAACACTGTAGACTTTTCCTGCCAGACAGATCCCCCTCCGACTCAAACCAACACATCTTCCCCCAAGTCCTCCCCGAAATCTTCCCCTAAGTTAAGGAGAGAAAGGGAGAGAGAAAGAGATCATGACAAGAAAAAAAATGACAATGGTGCATTAAAAAAGGCAGAATCTCCACCGATACCAAACCGATTTTGTAAAGTTCATGGCTTCCGGACTGCCAGTGACCTTCAGATGGAGGCGAGACTGAGGGCTGCGGGAATGATGGCAAGTAGAGTCCGGCGCAGCTCATCTGATGGGTCTTCCCTCGCCAATTCCCCACCTGATTTGCTGCCAAAGTTCCTGCGGTCAGAGGTGCTTGATAGCCACTCTTCGGATTCAATGGTGGTGCTGTCCAAAGGAGATATGGGTCCAGAAAGCTTGCTCAATCCGCATCTTTCTTCTTTCCGCCGCGAGAAGCTTTCCAGTGATGACACTGGCACAGCAACCACCTCTCCGCGCCCTCGTCGGATCCTGCGCCAGGACGCCATCAGCTGCTATGGCTCCTCCAACAGCGTATTTGATGAGGGCAATGGGTCAACACGGTCCAGGAGTGGCACCATGGAGAGTAGGGCCTCTCATAGAGACCGAGATAGAGACAGGGAGAGGGAGAGGGACAGAGATAGAGACAGAGATAGGGAGAGGGATAGAGATAGAGACAGAGACAGGGATAGAGACAGAGACAGAGATAGAGACAGAGACAGGGAGAGGGACAGAGATAGAGACAGAGATAGAGACAGAGACAGAGATAGGGAGAGGGAAAGAGAGAGAGAAAGAGACTATGACACTCATTCAGTGAGATCGATGAAGTCCAACAGATCAGAAGATTTGAGATATTCTCATCGCCGCATGCAGACCCCGGATGTGATTATAACAGATGAGAGGAAGTCATCGGAGTGCAGGGACAGTGGAGTATATGAACGAGATAATCGAAGGTCAGACACTCGCTCGGTGTCATCTGTTAGATCTGCCTCATCCAATAAGTCCCGCTCCACGTCTGACCTGACAGCAGACAGGGGAAGAACAGGTGCGAACTCACACAGTCATATACACTGTTAACACACCTATCATGGAAAATTACTCCTTATTAGTGTTCTAAGACAATCCTCCCCCAAGCTCTATTTGTTTGAAGATTTGAAATGTTACAGCACTGTGACCTGCTTTTGCTCGTATTTGACAGGTCGCCGACCTTCCTGTACTCGCATCAAAGTTCTAATCCAGCGAGACCAGAGGGATACCAGCTGCAGGAGTAAGTACAGCACCATACACACATATACATGTATTATACAGTAAGAATATACCACACTATATGTACAGATGAACTGTACAGTGTTACAGGGGTAAGTATATACTATAATATATGTACAGATGGACTGAAATGCACAGTATTTCATAGGAGTATGTACCATACCTTTATACAGATGAACTGTGTATATGTAGGAAATTACTATAGAGGTAAGTATATGCACCACACACCACACACCATACACATATAAACTGTGGTGAGAAGTACCATAAGAGCAAGTACGCACTACACTCCATATCCGGACCAAGGATTACAGGTACATTATCAACAAGCAATCATTGGCTGAGGAAAATACATTGTTGCCATTACAAGGTCTATGATGACAGGTGAGCACATTTATAAAATGCCAGATTATCACGGTAAGCCGCGGACACATTATTGTTACAGTTGCCTGTCATATTTTCTGTCAGATGCCATAGATATTTGTAGGTTTATGATGACTTTTCCAAGTAATAACCAACTGAGGTGTTGCCAATTTTAATGACATGTGTTAGATTGACTATATGCAGTTACCCCCTTACCAACAAGGCATTGATATAATGAGACATGTGGAATGAGGAGGGCATATCAAGTCTCATATATTAGAAGATGATGATTCACATATATTGTGTAATATTAGTGGATAGATTTACCACTCTCAAGGAATAAATAACATGCAATGAAATACTTCGTGCTTCCACTATCGTATATTGGTACTATGAAATAAAACAAGTTTATAAGGAGAGAGAAAACCGGCATCCTAAAAATATATGTATGTTTTGTAGAAAATATATATCATTAGATAAGAGACAATAACAAATGAGCTCAAATTTATGACAATGAGTGTAGGTGGTATTTAAGTGCCCTTGACATTCATGTTTTTATGAGAAATGAAATAAGACTGCAGAATGTATATTCAATTATAAGACTACAGACAATATATTCAATTATAAGACGGCAGAGAATATATTCATTTATAATACTATATACAGTATATATGCGATTGTAAAACTGCAGAGAATATATTCAATTGCCCTTTATTTTATTTATACGGATTTGCCCTTTTCGTTTTTCTTTATTGTAGTCTCTTATTTTGTAAAAAGAAAAAACTTTTTACTTCACTACCATCGAAGTAAATAGCAGAAAGATTCGCTCTCTGAAATTATGCAAAATTTCTGTGAAACTATGGAACCTTATAAATCATAGATAATTAAGCAAAACCTAGAGTAGTGATTACATACCAGTGCTACCCTGTGAGTCATTTCAAATATTGGTGTTAAATGATTACTTGAAAATTTGAATGAAAAGGAATTGTTTTCATTTGAGTAGTTTCTTTCTACCTCTCTGGAAATATTCCAGTCGGCACAAAGTTCTAGCACATTATCTGTGACCATTGGCCAGCCATCAGTAAGACACATGTAGACCATTACAATAATCTATTAAATCTTCGCTCACGTGAAAATTATAGAACTTTCGGTAATGTCTTCGTGATATGCATTCATGTGTAGTGTTGACTTCAGTGGCTGGATTGGGCATGCGCGTGGTGGGAGGAAAAAAGGGAGCCGAGGGCAAGCTGGGAGCCTTTGTCAAGTGCGTCACTTCCGGTGGACCTGCTGCCATCAATGGTGTCTGTGAAGGTAGGTATATGCGTGAACTTGAAAAATATGCTCCTTTAAAGTAATTGTTCTTACCTATGGTGAGGACCGGCAAGTACATACACAAATGATAATTACCATAATCTTTGAAAAAAACTTTTTTCTTTTGGTTTCTTTATATCTGTGTGATGAAAAATTATTATTCCTATACTATTTGCTGATTTATTTAAAAGTTAATATCTCAATTGAATATTGTTAGAGCTAATATACTGAATTTTTATTTTTAAAAACTTAATATGTGGCCGAGTACATTACAACAAATATGAGTGTCTATTATCATAAATTTTTAAATAAATTAAATTAAATATTAAATAAAAAATACGGGAGAATCTACATGATAATTCTGATACACGAATGGTACATGAATGGTACATAAGATAGATTTATGGTACACGACTGATACAGGTGATGAGATAGTGGAGTGGGACGGCGTCAGTCTCCTAGACGCCACATTCGAACAGACGCAGCGTCTCATTGAGAGTTCCGGCGACACTGTACAACTCATCCTTGTACGCACCAGGAGGCCGTAAGTCGCCATTTGAAGAATGATTTCTTTCGTGCAATGCACTATTTTCTGGTTTTTATGAAAATGGACCATCACTTCTTAACCTCTGGCTCATTGAAAGATAAATGTCATGGCATTACATTATTGTTCTTCAGAAACATCGATGACTTCGCTTAAATTGATAATATTGATATTAATTGTCAAATTACATGTGGAAGGGTTTTGTATTCTTATAAATAAACATAATTATATCTCACTTCAGTAAAACAAGCTCTGATGGCCGTATTGAAATGACAGGCAGACTTCCAGACTGGCACCCAGAGAGTAAGTTATAATACTATACTGAACTCATGTTTCTCACACAAAATAAATCACCTCACCCAGGTAGACTTTAATCGGGTCACCAACCAGTTTTGGGATAAAAATTGCACATGACGTGTTTGGGCCTTAAGAGAATTTGAGACATATCAAGTCATATTTTACGACCGCCATGTTGTTAGTCTTTTCTATCAAAGTTTTTCCCTTCAGGGAATAATACATAATGAACTATATTCCAATGGTGCCTTCACATTTAAATATGTTTATTTCTCATGCGATTATTATGATATATCTGCATGAGTATATTGTCTGTTTTTATTCACAAAGTCACCTTGCACCATAATTAAGTATACATGTATTTAAACTCACTAATGAAGATCAGGACATTTCTCATTCTACATTTTGCTTGCAGTTTTATCTTTATGTTGTAGGTGAAATACGTAAAGGTTTGAATACCAACCACATCTCAGACTCGCAACTGCTGAAACCAAAACGGTCTCTTCCACAAATACCAGTAAGTGGTCACATGAACTCCTCCAAGGCATTAATTATCAATACAGACATTTCCTTGCCATTAGGCATTATTTAATTATATTTTATGCGGTATCTGAATCAAGAGGGGGATTTTGTTCACTTAATTAGATTTACGTTTAGAATCCGGTAATGTCATTCAATTGGAAATCAACAATGAAGAATATTCTAATTTTATCAATCGCCTTGATACTTGTTCTGGTAATAAATTCTGTTTTGACTGCTACTTACCTAAGAAATCTCACAAGTAAAAAGTCTAAAACTCGATAATCCATTTGTGAAATCATTTATAGCAAAGTTTATATAAACATAAAGTGACATATTCCAAAAGCCATTCCTTGGTTTGATTCGCACTGTGTGAGGCAGGGTGATAAACACTGCATCAAAGTTATTACAGGAAATACAGAGTTAATTTTACAGAAATTAATTTCCATTACACAGTTTAAAAATGCATGTTCTCAAAACTATATGTCAAATATAGCTGAGTGCCTCAGCTCTAATCTCTATTTCCAGTAATCACTATTTGGGCATACTACAGCATAAATTATATCCTGAAATATAATATTACCTTTAACTAACAGGTTGAAGCATTCTTAAAGCCAGATGAATCAAGACCAGCCTCTGGAAAACTGAGTATGAAACTATGGCATGACTGGAAGAATTCTAGATTAGAGGTCACGGTTGTTGGTGCTCAGGACCTTTTGCCCCGAGAAGGGCCAGAAAAAGAAAACCCACATGCATTTGCTAAGATCCATTTGCTTCCAGATAGAGGGTATGTTGGTTCTTGCGATCAAGACCGTATGATTTTTCCCTAGAGTTAAGTCTACCTTATGAAACATGACACTCTCTGTCATTAAGAATGGGCGATTACAGAAATACTTATCAAATTAGAAATTCAATTTTCAAGTTTTTCAAAGACAAATTTATCTCTCTCTTTGTTTTTGTCAACAGATCATATCCGTCTTACCGGACTGGGCCGATCACGAACAGCAAAAATCCCGAATGGAAAACAACATTTGTGTATGAAAACATAGGGGACAGAGAAGTAAGATCATGATGCTGAAACACAATTAACTTATTATTGATGCTTATTAATGACTTTATTTTGGATTATACTAACCGCATCAAGACTTTATAGTATATAATAATGTTGTTTGTTTCAAAATTGATATAACTACATGAATAAACATATGTAAATATATTTATGTGCATATTGCATATTCTTTCATTTATTACATTTAGATAGACTGCAAGTCGCTTGAAGTAACCCTCTGGGATTATTACCCATACAAAGCCAGTACCTTCCTGGGCGAAATTTTAATAGATCTGTACAATGCAAATGTGGAAGAAGAAATAACTTGGTACCCAATCACAGACCATGATGAAAACAGTGCTCCATTGCCACCAGTCTCTCCAAAACATGCGGGCAGGAAATCTAGTACAGAAAAGAAGGCTTCTACAGGTGATAACAAGGAGATCAGGAAAATATCAGGGTCCTGTAGTGATAGAGAAAGAGGGCGAGCAAATGTGGAAGGAGGGGGTGACCGTCAACCCTGGAACAGCCTGCCTGTACTTCCGGCTACTCCTGCGCACGACAGAGCAAAAGAACTTCTGCACAAACGTATACTGCCAAGTAAGATAAATATTCGTCTGTATTTGTTTAAAATTCACCATAAAATCGTGTCTGTCTGTACCATAGGCATTTATTTACATCCGTATCTTAATAACTCATTAAACTATTGGTTGGTTCCAATTTTGAATCTATTTTTTGTCCATGACTTGTTGCGTGTACATATTAAGAAAATCTTCTTTTTAATTTATCAGCCCAAAAATCACTGGACGGAGACCTTTTGTTGAGCACAGATATTGACGTAAAACCAAAACCCCGGCGCGCCAGTAAGTATTCTTATTGTGTATATACTCATGCTCATGCAAGGTCATCAACTGAAATATTTCAGTCTGACAAATATCAACAGGCTCAACAATGCTGAGGCCTAAAATTAGAGTGATGGCTTACTTAAATCATAACGAATCATGGCAAAGCAGGTCATGCAATATCCAACCCTCATTCACCAAGACTTCAGTCTCCTCCATCAAGCTCTCCTATATTTTCTCATTCTTCCTCTGTTTAATTTTCTCACACGTCCCTCTGGCTTTGCCATTGCCATGAATATAAATCAACCTTGATTTTTAAAAAGTCACTCTTTTGTGTGATATCATAAAAAGCATTCGTTGATATTTTGTATAGGTTCGGAAAAAAGACATACAAAAGGTTCAAGGAAACACTCATCCTCGTCTCCAACGCTTAACACAGATGAAGGTAGGTTTGGACAAATCCAGACTTTGAATTAATTTTGAATCCTATCATTTGTCTTGATATAACTGTAACCAGCCCCACTAGCACAGTTGGTAGAGTGTAGGATCTGTTATATAAGTGGAGGGCGGGAGGTGGTGGGTTCGACTCCCACTGCCGGCAGTGCTACTTTCACACTGGTTAAAAGGTTCGAAAGTCGACCTGATATGGCCATAGTTGCTGAAAGTGTCGTTTAATCACCATTTCACAATTTTCACAATTTGATATTACTATATTATCTATGATATTACAGTACTACATAGTGTACATTCGACATAAAGTGATGCTGTATTCAACTTTATATTTCAGAAACCAGCAGAAAAACGCAATGGGAAGCATTCAGGAGTAAGGTTAAGCGACGCATGTCAGATGTAGTTACTAAAGTTGGTGCCAAACTTGCTGACAAACGCTCGCTCAGCGAAGGTAATGGATGCATGTTCACTCTCGATAGAATGCTCACGAGAGATGATTGCTAGTGTTGTCAGATTAGTAGTCATTCTAAACAGAATAAATTATATTCAGCCTTTCAGTATCTCTGTAAACAATATTGTTGATCTAATTGTGAATAGAATCAACTATAGAATTAGAAATGTTGACTTGTTATCATGGGAAATTTTATTTTTCTTGAGCACATTTATTCAACACAAGTTATATAATATAAAGATATATCTAAAACAAACGTCAATTGCGCCAAATATTGTAATTGAATAAAATGGTGTGTCACAATACGTGTGACAGAAATATTCTTAAACAATTTAAAAAGAAATTTATTTTCAAATGATGAATAAATATAGCTCAAGGTTGCATATTTGATAAAATATTTGCCAAACTTGTAATAAATTGATTTATGCTTTTAACATGCATTTGCGCTTGCTTTGATACCAATGCTTGCTTTAGTTTTTAGTCTATAATATGTACTTCAGTAGTGCCACAATCCTGCTCTACTTGCTTCGGTTGGTCCCGTGAGTGTCGTGCTCAGTATTGTATTGTCTGCTTGCGATAAATATATTTATTTGCGCTTGTATTTGCCTGCTTTGTATTTGCTTGGGATATTTAGACATCCACGCCATCTTTTTTGTGGTAGGTGGTTTGCCATGCTCTCTGCTGAATGGAGCGCTTGTCGCTGGCTTGGTGGTATCGCTTGCGGTGTTGTCTAGCTCATTAATGGCTCACGCCACCATATTCTTTATATCAGCACATTTTGCAGAAGCTCCAGTGAGTTGTAAGGAGGTAGAAGAGGACCCAGACAGACGCCACAGCCATTGTGGCATATTAGACAAACCACAGATGACATCTACAGCTACAACCACCGTCGCAACCAGCAAAGGTAGCCATTAACAGTACTATTACAAAAAATCTGCTTCACCTAATCTGCAATGTCTCAGTTTTTTTCACATGAGCAATTACATTCTTGACTATTGCTTTTTTTTAAATTGTGTATGTTTTAAACGTGATGTACAGAATACATAGCCCTGATTGGAACACCATCTGATAGGTCTGATAGGTCTCCCTTTATGTATTTGGGGATGAGAAGACGAGTTGAAAATGAAATATATCAATACCCAAATCTGTTTGATGATTTGCAGGAAATAATGATAAAAATCAAGACTTTTCGCTTCGTTTTTATACAAATTTCTTGATGTGGGTAATGTTTGTTCAGGGGTGTTCAGCGTGGACCTGTTGACACCACCGGTTCCCCTGAGTCGGGCCAGCAGCGGCAGTGTATCGTCAGGGTACTCTCCCCTCAGATCAGCCACCTCGGACAGCGATCTAGACGACAGGTAAGCTCATATTAGGCTTAGTCAGAGGAGATGGACGAGCCACTTAGGCTATATATTCGGCGGCGCCATATTAGGCTATATATTCGGCGGCGCCATATTAGGCTATATATTCGGCGGCGCCATATTAGGCTATATATTCGGCGGCGCCATATTAGGCTATATATTCGGCGGCGCCATATTAGGCTATATATTCGGCGGCGCCATATTAGGCTATATATTCGGCGGCGCCATATTAGGCTATATATTCGGCGGCGCCATATAAGGCTATATATTCGGCGGCGCCATATTAGGCTATATATTCGGCGGCGCATAAACAGCTGTGACAAATAATTTTCCCGGTAACACAATACCCGCGAATTCTTTCGCCACTCTTCCCTGTTCAACCTTACTCCAGTGTTTCTCCTCCGAAGTCAGGTATATTCACTTATGGAAAAAGTACGACATGATGTATTGGTTTATGTGATATTAGTTCTATTAATATGGCTACAATTTAAAGCTTGCGATTGAAAATCACACGGATGCAAGGAGACAATGTCACCACCGCATGTTTCGCAATGAATATATATTGTGTTTAAAAGGGAAGAAAACCGTCCGAAAATATAGATAAGTATTTGAACTATCACCAATGTTAAGTTATATAAGGAATACAAATTTTAGTACTTTATTTTTCTTAATTTTTAGAAACTTATGGTCATCATTTATTAGTGGCAGCCATCTTGTCAAGGCGACAATAGTAGCCAATCAGAAATATCAAACTATCTATGTATAAATCAAATACCAATCAGAAACAAGTTATCAAAGTATCTATGTGCAAGTTACATGCCAAGTCATTATTTACCACAAGCACAGTACATATTATTATCTTGGTCACCTTGTCGTTGCAAACTTAAGGTTAGGAAAGGCGTTGATGCCTTCCCACCATTGACATAAGGCAATAATTATATCAGGAAGATACCTTAACTTGGCCTTGCATATGTTCCAAGCATGCAGTACGAATATGAGGCTTTTGAGGTGTAAACTATATTGACAGTTTTTTAATGGAAATTCGTAGCATTCCATTTAAAGTTATGTAAATCGAAATACACAAGCTTTTGACAGTCGCAAATGATTAAAACATGTTTTTTATGGCAGCCAAGATACCTTTATTCTTTATATAGCTTTATATAGGGTCGAAATCGAGAATCTTTCTTCCCTGGCCAAACCATGTTTTGCCAAAGGGCATAATTTATGACATCGCCTCAGTTCCCAATGCCATTTTGCCTCTCTTGCCTCTATCATATTAGTATATATTATATTACTTTACTTACAGTTTACAACTTATAGTAACTGGTGATACCGGAGACAGCTCAGCCTTAGGACCCGGACAGATTGCGCCCAAACCAACTATGGGTGTGTACTGTGTAATATATATATATATATATATATATATATATATATATATATATATATATATATATATATATATATATATATATATATATATATATATATATATATATATATATATATATATATATATATATATATATATATATATATATATATATATATATATATAGTCCAAAGTAAAAAGGTTGTTGTATTTATGGTGATAAAAGTAATCCAACAAAGTCCGTGGTGACAAAGAGTTAAAACCTTTTATTGCGACATGTTCATTTACGTACGTGTAAATGGTAAGAAGTTTAACCCAACCATGTCCATAAATTGTGTGGTTTAATCAGAATGCTGGCGTGTTTTTCAGAGAGTACTCCACAGGGAGATGTATATCTTGGCTTTCTAGTAACTAAAGGACACCTAGAAATAGATGTCATATGTGCCAGAGGACTTTCCCTGAATACAGCAAACCAACCACCAGGTAAATTGGAAATATCCCGTTTACTCATATTAACGCGGTTCCACATTTGATGCAACTAACTGATCGATTTACATTTCCATTGTGACATTCGGTAGATAGATGTTTCGGATTCATGATTTAATTTATTCCAGACACTTATGTAAAAACCTGCCTGATGGAGGGTATGAAAAGAATCCAGAGGAAGAAAACCAAAACATTCAAACACAGTCAGGAGCCTGTGTATAAGCAGAAGATCAAATATTCTGCCGTCAACATTCATGGCAGATGTATGCAGGTGAGGGCAGGGCGAGGTCCGGTCTCATGTGTATCCCATAACTCGCCCCTTTCTCTACTCAAAATAGCATTCAATATGTACAAATTATTTCACATTTCGACATGTTCATAATAAGTGATGGAGTTATTTTACCAAATTGACTGTTCTTTGGTATATAGTGGGTAAATACTTTTCATGAATATTTATGGAACAACATACAGGCATTTCTAATAAATGTTCATGAATAATACAAAAAAGCAATGATCAGCACATCTCAAGGTGATTGCCCTATGTTTTTTTTATTTTTTATTTTTTTACTTTTTGAAAGGTTATTTGATTTTTGACTGCAGGTGCAGGTGAAGGAAAAGGGAGGCAGCTTTGATAAGAACCCTTGTCTCGGTGTGGCTGTGGTAAGGCTGGACAGTCTGGACATGAGCAAGCACACCCTGGGATGGTACAAACTCTTCATGCAGTCCGCCCTAGACTTTGGTTCCACTGAATCACTTGGTTTCTAACTGAGGACAAGCGAGTGGTCTCATTCATGATTTTATATCAGCACATCAATGGTCATATAAAAATGGTGATACAATGTTAAACTACGGCTCGGTAACTGACCTTGTTTTACAAAGAATCACATCTAATATGAGAAACATCTGGTGACATGTCAACCTCATATAGTTGTGATATCTTATAGATCGAACTGCTACAAAGTGGAATGGAAGCAAACCTGTGCTCCTTCATACTTGTCAGGCCCTCAGAGATTTTGATGCAATATTCAACCAACTTTCTGTCATCTTGGTGTCGGTGTTTTCACAGCTTGGCTAGAGGCAACACAACTGATTTTGACCATAACTTAAAAGGTGCGAATGCATTCTCCGTTCATCCTATTTAAAGTGTTAGTCCTTGCTTACGGTCCCTTTCTCCAGTGTTTCATCTACGGCATATTCTCCTATGGACATGAGTTGAGCTATCATTTCAGCATGTCGCCAGGCCATGAAAATACATATTGCAAAAAAGGTGATGCGCTGTAGACCATTTTTAGGTGCTCATATACCGGTATAGCATGATGATACAAGTTTGGTAAGTTCCATATACGAAGCTGACACGTTTTATTTCTATCCGTCTTGACTTAGATACAGATTGTATTTTCTCCTTTATCACGTGTTATAACACGAACGGCCATTCTCAATTAGGTCTAACGACGTCGACGGTATGGATTATCATTTCCATAAGGTCTGATGGATCATCAAGACAAAATATTATCCTGGGTATATATTAGATTATCAGATTAAAGTATCTGAAATTTGGCCTATTAGATCATTTTTGGATATTGAACCTGGATAAACATGGGGTGAAGTATGAGAAGATGTACATTACCATGGTCAGCTTCATTTAAGACCAGTTATGTTAGCAATTAGATCAGCCTTATACAAATCAAGAAAGTATGCTACGCCAAACAGCTATGCAAAATGCATTAACAAAAGGTTGGGCTGTTAGATGAGAGTCATATAAAATGCTGTCACGTGGTACGACAGTTATACAAAACAGTGGAGCTAAATGACACAACAGATGGGATGGTATTTTCATATGATACAAAAGGCCAGGGGAAATCCTACGGAATAAAGAAAAGAAAATACTTAAAAATTAGAAAGTCCTTGTAAGCTACACAAAACATGTGAAAGATTTTACTTCTGTTAAACCGAAATCTCTTGGGTTAGTATCCAAGGCCATAAAATATTATTTTGCTTCTGTTATTATGATAATAGGTCGATGGGTGTATACGGTTTAGGCAATATTGACATGATGTTCGGACGAAACAATAATTTATGATATTCTATTTTGCCTTTAGACAATCAATGATATAACTTCCAAATCCTAGACCTGTTTATTACTATACGCATCATGATACATCCAAATACTATTGTAGGCATCATGATTTGTCTTAATACTATTGTAGGCATCATGGTGTCTTAATACTATTGTAGGCATCATGATGTCTTAATACTATTGTAGGCATCATGATGTCTTAAAACTATTGTAGGCATCATGGTGTCTTAAAACTATTGTAGGCATCATGGTGTCTTAATACTATTGTAGGCATCATGATGTCTTAAAACTATTGTAGGCATCATGGTGTCTTAATACTATTGTAGGCATCATGGTGTCTTAATACTATTGTAGGCATCATGATGTCTTAATACTATTGTAGGCATCATGATGTCTTAATACTATTGTAGGCATCATGATGTCTTAATACTATTGTAGGCATCATGATTTGTCTTAATACTATTGTAGGCACCATGATGTCTTAGTATTATTGCAGACATCATGATACACCCTAATATTATTGTAGGCATCATGATTTGTCTTAATCATATTGTTGGTTTCATGATACATCTTAATACTACTGTAGGCATCATGATGTCTAAATCATATTGTAGGCTTCATGACATGTCTTAGTATTATTGTAGGCATCATGATGTCTTAGTATTATTGTAGGCATCATGATACATCCTAATACTATTGTAAGCATCATGATACATATTAATACTACTGTAGGCATTATGATGTCTTAATACTATTGTAGGCATCATGATACATCTTAATTGTGATCAAAAAGGAATGTGACATCAAAAAGGAATGTGACTGTGACCAATGATCTTGATTTATACATTAATTATTTTTCTATGACACAGAATACTTGGGAAAACAATATTGTGTCATTCCTCAATCCCTGAATAAGTTGCGGTTTGTCGATTGGGCACCAGAAGACTTTGGTTGTTGCCAAATGCCAATGGAGTGTGAGTATTACAAACCAAAAGCTGGTGCATATAAAACTCGATAATGTCAAAGTCACAACTGACGTTGGCTATTACAGATGGATGTTTAATACCATCCTTCGATTACCAAGATATAAGGTCAGAATGATGAACTAGTGAAACTGTCCAAAGGGCAATGAAATAAACACAAGTATAAAAAGACAATTACCTTTATACAGGGCAACAATTAAATACCATACTTTTCAAATCACAAAGGTGAGACAAAAAGGTATTATATATTTTCATGAGGTACTTTATGATCTATGTGTTCATCTTGAGGTTTTTTGACAGAGAGCTTTTAAAACGTGATACAAGCGCACATTATAATAATCCAACATATTGGTGCATACTTTTTACTGCCATATTTGACGGCAGTTACGTCACAATATAATATAATGTTATCGTCAACAATTAAATATGTGCTAACTCTATTATAATTTTTGAACAATTTTTTAAGGAGCACTTTCCTGAAATAATGAACAGGTGCAATTCAATATATAACATTAAGTAATGTGCTTAATATTTTGTTGGATAGAAATATTATGAACATATAAATTGTGTTCAATGAAAGATATGATCATCTCAGCCTCAACTTGCTTTTCAAAACAGTTTAATCACATACTTTCTAATACAACAATTCATAAAATGGCAGCTGGAAATCACAACCATCATTAAGACTGCCCCTCCAAAAACCTGCCATCTACCTTATATTTTTGAAAAGCAGAAATACATGAAAATTGAATTGTCAAAGTCATATAATTCAATCCCCCAATAAATATTCCAAGATTTCCAGGTGATATACCCCAAGGGTGGACTTTCCACCCATTTTAAAAAAAATAAAAATCACACTGCTGGGCTTATGCGTGACTATCTCGCTCCCCAATTAAAATGTCAAGATTCCAAAGGCTATAAGCATAAAAATGTTGAATATCAGTCTCAGGAATAAAATGTTAACTGGGCCATACTAAATTAAATTTAAAATAATCATTATCTGAAGTTAAACACCGGTTGTGAAGTGAATATAATTTGCAACAGTTTGAAATGATTTATTTTTCCTGTTGTATTCAGAGTTGTGTTGTTAAACTATGTCTTACATTGTTGGGATATACAAACTAGTTATTGCCAGATGCATATGCATTATTTCTCTGGATGATCTATACACATTAACCTTTATAGTAGAATTAAACATTAACTTTAGGGTGTCCATAGCACTTTTTCAAAGATGTTTCATATCTATGAAATTTGGGGAAATTTCGCAACAAATATTTTAAAAGAAGATAAAATCCAATTTATTAATAAAATGTTTGTGCCCCAATGTTAGATTGAAAGTATATATCCGTTTTAGAATGAGAGCCCATGATACAAACTAAAGGAAATATTTTTTGGCTCTTTTATCAAGTGTCCGGAGAGGGAAAATATTTGAGGTTTTGACAATGATTCATAAAAATATTCACATGGGAAGTACATGTAACCTTCGTTGGAATGGGATGGGAAATCAGAAATTTATTTAAACAAATGATTAATTATACCATATTGAGGCACAATCTCATTCAAATAAATCATGTTAAACTACAATTTATATGGTTTGTGGATATCTTTATCCTGCCATAATTGCAATAACCAGATAGCTTCCTAAAATGTTGCCTCTTTGTTGTTACCGGTATATATTTTGAAGTTCAACTTTATATTTATTATAAAAGGTAAACAAAATGATTAATCATTTACATATATATATATTATGTTAATGATATGGTCTTAAATTGAAGACATAAAATGTATATATTTTGAAATTCATCTGTATATTTTTGTAATGTTATATATAACCGAGGTGTTAATTCTTGAAACATTATTTTCAAACAGGCACATGAACAACAACTTGAATATATTACTCATTGTCACAGTTTTACACCTTCTGTACCTACTAATGCTGTGTCTATTTTTCTACTACTTAAATGCAAGTGCCTTTACACATTTCCCATAAATGATAGTACTGTCGCACAATCTCAATACAAAATCCAGAGTGTTTACATTTTCATAATTTATTGTCATAGTCATATTGAAAAGTGCAAAATAGTATTTAAATAATTAATAAAATGACTTGCATTACAATATATTAACAATTTATTTCCTTTACATCAAAGACTATTTATCTAAATGGTTGCACATTAAGAGAAAATCAAGGTTCTTTGTAGAGATTAGTGATTAAGATAAAAGAAATAATTGATTGGCTGCTCTCTTGTGTTATATATATGCACTCTGGTCAAGTCTATGGTAAGTGTGCCCTATAAAGGCCCGAGTAATGGTAATATCACGTAGTCATGCTGCCTTCTCTCTTCCGTCTATGCATCAGTTCTCTTATGGTGCAGACACCGTCGGCTTTACCACTCAACACACACTTGTTCATCCCCAATGCATTCTTATGCCTTTTTTCAAGTTAATGCTCCATGATCTAAATAATAAGATAATGTGCAAATGGGATTTTTGATATCAGTTTTTTCCAGCTAAAAGTAGATTGTGGGTTTCTCTTAAAATGTGATGTGCCATTTTTGAAAAGCATGCCTGTTTTAGTAATTCTGTATAACATGTTTGAACCAACATTATATATTTATAAAAACTGTGTATAACACTGTTACCTATATTTTGTGGATCCAAGACCTTCCAGTATCCATAAATCGGACATTTGCTCTGAGAACAGTAATGAGAGTTTTAGAAGAATTTTGTATATCTTTGTATTATGATGACATGAATATTGTCACTGTCAGTTTTGCAGGGTATGCTTGTAGATTTTGTATGTGATATTGTATATTTGGTGCTGTGCTTTTGCGTTCAAAGGTGCAATCTACAAGTGACTGAGGCAATAAACAGTTTTGTAACAACTGGTACAAATGACTTATTATCTTTTCAACATGGGTGAATACTAGTAACCAGTAGACATGTCAGGGGGGAGCAATATGATCCATCCAATAGGTAAACAGCTTCCTTGTGAGATCTGTGATTCCTACAATAAAAACAAAAGTATCTAGATAAGCTAGATATCTTATTGCAGCTTCGTCATTTATAACACAAAATTAAACACCAAAAAGCAACACTTTTGATGATTAAGATAACAATTTTAGAGATAATTTGACGAATTTTAGATGAATTTGACATTATTAATAACAACTGTTCTACAGGTATTGTGCCTCAACCACGTGAATATCATGTTTTCCTACTCGACACCAGCTATTTCAATCTCAAAAGAATACTTCCCAGAAGTATAAAAAGATGGATTTTTTTTGTATTTTAAGTTACAAAATATCAAATGTATGGCCTCATTATTAGCCCTGTCTGCGTTACATTTTTTTCTTATCTTGGCCATTTACCCGATTTACCAGTAATAATATTGGAAGTAAACGGGTTCTGGGCCAGTACATTCTTTAGAATATTGCATATGCAATAAACAAAATAACCATTATTAGCAAGCTAGTGTCATTAAACCTTGATATTGATACCTGCGTGTCCTAAGATATTTACGGGAGCCTTCTGTTTTTGTTTGCATATGTACATTTACATCTGGTCGTACATGCATAAACAAATATATCAGTGTTCAGACAGGTACTTTTGTATATATGTACATAAAAAATACTAAATAAGAATGTACTTTTTTTACCAATTGCTCCATCCTCAAATTCTTCCAGATGTTGCTTCAGTTTTGTCCTTTCGTTGAATATGGCCAAACGTTTTAGATCAATCAATTTAGTCAATACATCTTTATTGATTCTATTTTCTTGAAGCAGAATTGACAGCTCTGTCATTTGATGTTCATCTTCTTTGAGAGAGAGAACGTCATTTTCACACTTTGTAGCTAGAAGATATTATAAGAAAGATATTTTATTTCATATTTTGGTTGGCTGAAATATGTTGTATTTATCAATGTCACCGTCTCAAACAGAGGAGGATATTGATATTGTGCTGATCATATTCACAATAATAAATATGTTGACATATCTGTTACACAAACACTGATTCTAATACGGACATGGTGTAATTAAGAATAACTAAACAAAATTTCTCTTTAGTTAAGTGTAGGAAAAGGCCATAATAAATATAAGAATAAATATCTACAAGGTCCAGGTGAACCTCAGATGTTCCTGCCAGTTGGTTGTCAAAATTATGGCAGTGAGTGAAATATAATAAAATCTCAGAGTGCTTCGCCTCATTTTGAAAGAATTTGTTAAAATCTCTATTAGTTATATGAAATGTTTTTAACTGTAATATGTATACAACATGAATCTGTAAGTAAAATAGGTGATAATATAGCAAAAACTCAGTTTTTTAAAAACATTTTCACGCCGGTGATCTTCTCAAACAGGTCATGGTTAAGTTTAAGGTCATCCTGTTGTTGGCCTTTATGGGGTACTATGAATATTTTTTAAGAGCTAAAGAGATTTAGTACAATATCGAAGTCTTTGCACACACACACACACAGACGGAGTCCAATACCATAGCTCCCACACCACTCAGGTTGTGTAAGCTAAAAAATACCTTTTCGTTTGTAAATGTCCCAAACAGCAGTCATATAATCAAGAATTTCTGCTTCTCTAAAAGTAGAAATCGTATTTTTAATTCAATTCATAAGATAAAATCTTGAATTAAAGATTGATTAAATGTGTAATGTCAGGTATTTATCACAACTTTAAAGAAAATAAAAAGTTAAAACTGTTTTGCTACAAACCTTTTCCCATCATTTAAATCACCGAGGTCCTTTTCTATTTGTTTACCAGTATTTTTGAACGTAAATTCCTCTTCTTTATGCGCTGCGGTCTTGATTTTATCCAGATCTCCAATCTTTCTTCTCTTCTTGCGCAGCTTCCTTTTTTGATTTTTAGACAGTTCTGATGGTTGTCTTTCTTGTTTTGCTAATTTCTGACCATCATTTTCTTTTCGTTTTCTCCGTCGCCTCCTCTTGCTGTGCATCACTGGGCACAAGTTTATAAAAAAATGGTATATCTTGATCAAGTGGTGCTTTTAGCATCATGTGATTTACATTATAATCTGTTTACAAAATAAACCTTGTGAAGTAAACAGAGTTTTTTTTACTTTTATATTTACTTTTTGTGCTGTCTTCACTGTCTGAGGTAGAATTGTCATCTGCTGATATTGGCGGCTGTTTTTCAGAGCCACTCGCTGGCATCAAGTAGTCTTCAGGTGGCATAGTTGCTGTGTATATCTTGGTTGGTGGCAAAGCTGAGGAAACCTGACTGGTGCTGTCACCTGGTGTCTCAGCACTATCGCTATCACTGCCATCTTGCCTGAGCTCAGTTCTGTTCCTTTCTCCAGGATACAGTTTTTTGACAACGATTTGTGAAAAGACTGGAGAAACGTTCCACAATCAATAAACTGGGAAAAATTATTTGACATGAAAATATAATATAATTAATTAATATAATTATCCTTATTATTACAAGGGAACTGAATATGAAATGGCAAAGGTGCGAATAACCCATAGTTTTGTCAAAAATTGAAGAAGATTAAGTTGAACTTGCATTGGAACTGTCTTGACATTGCAAGCAAGGTAAACACAGTCGTGTGAGGCTACGAGATGCACTTCTTTCAAATTGTTGTGAAGTGACAATGTGTGGCATATTAGATGCACTTCTTTCAAATTGTTCTGAAGTGACAATGTGTGGCATATTAGATGCACTTCTTTCAAATTGTTGTGAAGTGACAATGTGTGGCATATTGACAAATCTGAATATTACATGTACAAAAGACCACAGTTTGTTCAATAATTAGAATAGAAAGATGATTCAATTTGCACTGGAGCCATCTTGACGTTGAAAGCAAGATAAACATGGTGGCGTAATACACTTTCTCTTTGTTGAAACTTAATTGCAGGATTCATATGTCACCTGTATTCTGACTGACGCCAATGAAAGAAGGATTATGAACATGGAATAAACAAGGAAATTCATTCATCTCACCTTTTCGTCTGGATTGATCTTCTCTGATTTCCATCACAAATATTTCTACTATGACATGTGTAAGTTAAAGCAATTCAGAGACGAAGGACTTCTTCAAAACAGTGTAATTATCAACATTGACATGTGCTTGTTTACCATCGCCATCACACAAAAAACTATGTCACTGGCGGCTGCAATGAGGAGAATGCGTTGAAACGGGTGACATTAACTGAACGACATGAATGTCTCTTTTGACTACATTGTTAATTGTTAAATTATCATTTATTATGTTATATTATTGATTACAAATATGTACCTCTGGTGGATATAAACACCACCTTAGATTATGGAAATGGACTCTTAGCAGGCCTTCCTATATCTAACATCTCCAAAACTCTGCTGCACGTGTGGTAGGAAAAATCAGGAAATTTGATCCCGGGGGGGGGGGGGGGGGGGGGGGGGATACTCTCATAGTCAGCGTTACCGGGGAAGCTGGGCTAAATAGGGTCCTTTTCGCTGATATTTTCCCTAAAACAGGTTAAGATATTTCATCATTTCCCCTAAAACAGGGTACTAATTTTCAAATTTCTCCCTAAAACAGGGATCACAATCCCCCTTTCCAAATCTCCCCCTTCTGCATCATCCCTAAATGAGGGTATACAAAATTCAGCTAGTCCTAAATCAGGGCACCAATAATGATAGAATATTTCCCTAAATCAGGCTCTGGGGTTTTCAGTTCCATCCGGGTTGAGATATTTTATCATTTTCCCTAAAACAGGGTACTGTTTTTCAAATTTCTCCCTAAAACAGGGATCACAATCCTCTTTTTCAAATCTCCTCCTTCTGCATCATCCCTAAATGAGGGTATCAAAAATTCAGCTAGTCCTAAATCAGGGTACCAAATTTCAGCTAGTCCTAAATCAGGGTACCAATAATGATAGAATATTTCCCTAATTCAGGCTCTGAGGTTTTCAGTTCCATCCCAGCCTCCGCGGGTTAAAATCATGAGAGTACCCCCCCCCCCCCCCGGAATTTGATTATATATCTGAAAAATTTAAGGAACTACACTGGCTTCCTGTTCATGCAAGGATTGGCTTTAAAATTCTACTTATCACCTGGAAGGCATTAGATGGTAAGGCACCTCCTTACTGAAGGGAGCTACTCAATATAAAGCAGGGAATCACGTGCTGAGATCCAATGATGGCACTTACCTATTAGTTCCCAAGACCCATCTGAAAACGCTGGGCGATAGGACTTTTATCCCTAAACTCATAATCATCATCATCATCATCATCATCATCATCATCATCATCATCATCATCATCATCATCATCATCATCATCATCATCATCACCATCATCACCATCATCACCATCATCATCATCATCATCATCATCATCATTATTCATCATCATCATCATCATCATCATCATCATCATCATCATCATCATTACCCCACTAGAGGGCTGTCTTAAGAGAATAAAAAAAATGTATGTGTACGTTGTTGGGAAATACATCAGATTAGGAAAATAATACATGAATAAAACGTTCCTTTACAATAAACTAGGTTGACCGAACGTAAGAACATATACAACATCAGCAATTGAGTGACACAGTCAAAAAAGTCAATTATATTTTTTTCTAATTTGTAACTTTTCTCAAATATTTTTACAGGCTCAGTGGTAGCAATAGAACCCAACACAAATTCAGTTTATATCGTTTAGGTTGGTTTTGAACCTGCAACTCTAGCTGATATGTTTTATTCCTAAAAGTTTGACCTTAAGATGGCCTTTTGTTTGACCCTGACTAGCACAATTGACAAAGCAGAATAATTAAAATTACCCCCAAACCAAAATTACCATCAGCAGAAATACGACACACATAACGTTTAAATGTGACAAATCTTAAAAATATACATGACTGAATGTGGACTTGTGTAAGATATTTTTATAGCTTACACGAGTGACTTTGAAGTGACCTTTAATGATCTTGAAAATGAAATTCCTATTTCCGCGGATTTTACTACAGATCTTAAAATCCAATCAACAACATCTTTCAAATACCTCACAAATACTAGTTCTTAATCACCAAAATCCGTTTAACAATATTAGAGAAATTTAGGACTTTGGATACAAATTTCAGAGAATAATTAGAAGAAGAAATGATGCTGAGCTATTTTGAAATAATATATATAAGAACAGCTTATAATGGTTAATTCATGAAAGTACCGTGACATGGTATACTTTATAGAAAAACTTAAATACTTAACAAAGACTGAAAATAAAGTCTGACGATTTCAAGGTTTATTAACAGACTAAATTTGATTAAATATAGCTAAAACATGTTAGGTTTGCAATAAATTGACGGACTTTTTAAATAACTGATAACAAAATATCAAATTCCCAATCAATTGGACTAAATTTGCAAAATATTTCCTTATTTAATAGCTGTATTTTTTTTAAATTTTCATATAACTATCATTTCTTCATTATTATTCAATCCCATTTTGCTTATTTCGAAATGGTGAACGAGTATGTTTATACGACAAAAGAATATTGGTTTGATTTTCCAGCCTTTTCACCTCTCCCCCTTAATTGGATATAATTATGTGGGGATTTCAGTATCCAACGCTTCAGCATCGCATATCCGAAGTCCCCGAAAGCATAGACCCGGAGGAAATCCGTCGGAAATACCATAAAAGATGTGGTGGATAAATATATAACCAGATATAGGTATATAATAGGAGCCAAAGGCAACATCATGATGTGACTAAAATAGTGAAGAAAGTGACTTAAACCTTACAGAAGACTTTATTAATCTGAACTTGGAGTAATAATTACTCCAAGATCTGAACAAGCTTGTACAACAAGTCCGAGTTTGCAACTGTTTTTTTAAAATATGAGTTTAAAATGAAACGAAACGAAATTCTGTGGTTCCTATCTCATAGGGGTCAGAATACTTTTTTCGCACTATATATAACCCATTTGTTCTGTCTTTTTTGGTCGGTCTTTGCGTGACATATAATCTCCTATACGTTTTATCGTTACACAGACAATTTGTGTTATATTTCAACTTGTCGACTGTTTCTATCACACTCCACTCAGATAGGGCCTGCCCTGGTCCCGGATGGGAGAAGGGGGGGAAAACATTAATTGTGATATGTTTTCACTTGTTAAGATAAAATAAAATAAATACACAGACATTTGATTAAATATTCAGACATATGATTTATTCAAGTTTTTAACATTCTATTCGAGATTCATTCACTTTATCAAAACATCCAAAATAGAGTACACATCAGTAATCAGTGGCAGTGATATACATTGGAAGTCTGAATGGATGTTGCTGATCTTTTTAAGAGTTTGACATGGATACAAAATATATCGTAATTTTGAAAGAAAAACGGTTTTTTATCATTTTTACCTAAGATATTTGAATAACAAGGGCACTTGTATGAATTTTTCGAAACAGACAATAACGGGAGAGAAGTGTCAAATGTTTTGTATTCTTGTTTATGTTGAAGTTTTTGTCAATATGGAAGACGATAATGTGGTTTATATCTCTTTATTACAGTCCTTGTTATCTAATTGACATTGTGAAAGTAATACAATGTGATACACATCTGTTATTTACAAATATTTTCCTGGGTTGGAATGACAACTCTGACGTTAATTGATTAAAAATCATATTAAGAGCTTGCATTTTTCCTATCGACCCTGAGCCTTGTTGTTTTGGCTTGGTCATAACAATGGTTGTTTTGCAGGTGATAATTGGTCAGAGTTGATCGGCCTTTTCCAGTCAGATTTGTGAGCCACAAGAGCTGCTGCAGATGGTGTGAATGGAAGATGACCCCACTTTCACCTGCCTGTGCATTGATCATGTTAATCTGAGCACAGTATTGGCCTGGATGACCTTGTACCACGCCTGTCGCCCGCCGAGCCACACACACAGTGTGTAAAGCTCAGATATCACCAATACCGCTGAATAAGGCCACAAGGCGAAACTGTTTTTCACAAGGGGAATGTGTATTTGCATTATTATTGATTCAAATTTCTTGATTAATCATAATTGAAAACATTAGGGGAAAACCGCTGCAGGTGCGTTTTATTTGCGGTTTATCTTAAAAAACAAAAAATAAAATATAAATAAATAAGTACACTTAATGTTGAAACTAAAAACACCATTATGCATGAATTGGAATGTTAATAGATTACTTTAATACCTATCTGGATTCTCACATAAATCCTCTTGACTTTGTCCATAAAAATGTTTACATTTTTTGACAATTCTCCTCTGACGTACAATTGTCTTCGGCATTAATGTGCACCCCCTCAGAAAGAACCCGCCCACAAATCTACAAATTTCATCTCTAATTTTGGGGCGGCCGGGAGGAAAAAAATTCCATTTTTATCCTCGAGACACAATTTCAAATTGAGTAATTTGAATTTGGCATATGAGTGATCTGTGAAGAGAATGATGCTAAAAGCCCTCTGAAAGACACGAGGTTGCCCATGATCTAAAAAAACGGACATTTATAAGGTGGTTAATAAAATACACTCGGACAGACCTTCAAAATATTCCGGAAATGGCTGAGGTACAGATCTCCATGTTCTAACAGACATTCACTTATTTTTAATGTATATTGAAGAAGAAGAGTTTTGAATGGTTTAATTCATCTGAAGTGTTGACATTAACACTGAGCCATGCCACACATGGTGAGGACATACAGTCTTAAGAATATAAAAATCCACCAATAAGGGGAATTATTTAATATCAGAGAAGATAATATAATTATAATTTCAGGTTTCAAAGTGAGGTTTCTTCATTAGTTCAGGAGCTGCCTTGTGCCAATTGGTGTATATTATATTCATTTTCCTTTCTATTTGTTTTTTACAATAATTTTCTACACATATACCCCTAAATGAAAAATGGTTTTCCCTTGTGAAATGAGAAACATGACCAATATGACCAAGGCCCCAAGGTTAATAAGTATATTTACTTTTCAATACAATCCATCTTTATCTTGGAAAAAATAGTATTTGTATTGAGGTAAAATAAATGACCAATATATTGTACATGCAGATTTTCACACCCAAACACCAATCAAACATAAGTTCATCCAATCCATTTACATTTAAACCTGTTCAATAAATACATTCATTCTGACTAGATAGAAAAGAGTGTACTAAATGTGTTGTCATAGGTAGAGTGTCCATTCCCTGAGGGTGTCCACCAAGTCCTCAGCGGAGGGCCTGCACAGGGGAGCTCCATCCCAACATTCAACCAATAGGTCCTGATAGCACAACTCTACGGGCTCCTCGAGGTCCAAACTTGACACCGGCGTCGTGGGTCTGAGGTTATATGCCACAACTCCAAATATAACCACGTGCTGGTTCTCCCCGGCATAGGGCAGGGCTCTGCTCGCCATCTGCCATAAGGTCACCCCCATGGAGTAGATATCTGCCTTGGCACTGGGGGCTTCCCCTCTCAGCAGCTCGGGGGCGCGGTAAGCGAAGGTCCCGGTAAGGTAGGACCTCTGGGTTGGGCTCACTGTGCCCGTAGACTTCTCCATAATCTGACAACAACCAAAGTCACCAAGTTTACAAGAGTCATGGGGTGAAATAATGATGTTTGCTGGCTTTAAATCCAAGTGAATGACGTGTTGTGAGTGGATAAAACTGAGCGCTTCACAAACGTCCAGAGCATATCGTATCCTGCATTCGGTATCCAGAATCGTGTGAGGATCGCTGATGACATGCTGGAGGTTGCGATCCCCGGCGTATTCCATCACGATAAAGCCGCCATCCTTCATATCCACCGGACTCGAACCCAGCATCCGCACTATGTTTTTATGTTTCAATCTGGAAACATTGAGCTCGGCGCGGAAGCTTTCCTCCCTGGCACGGTCGTTCTTCACAGACTTATGCATCTTCTTCACAGCCACCTTGATGTCCCCGAAGTATCCTAAATACACACAGCCGAAGCCCCCCGCGCCGAGAATCTTCGTCAACTCAAGGTCACAGGAACGTATAATGTGCAAAGCACTTTGAGATGAACTTGAAATTTTAAAAGTTCTAGAATCGTCATAGATATGTACTTTCTCATTTTCTTTTGAAATATAATGAGTTCCGCTAAAAGGCATTCTTTTTAACTTGTTGCATTTTGCAATGTCATTTTTCACTGACACCTGACCTCCCTTCAGACGTTTATTGTCTTTCCAACAGAGCCTTGTAATTGTCCGGTCTCTGAGCCATAATGGTAACGTCCATGGCTTGTGCTTATCCAGACAGGAACTGTCTAGGTAAACAAACAGCTCACGTGACATTTCAAGCTCACCCATTGTTATGGTATTGCTGTCGAGGATTAAGATATTATTCTTTACAGAAGTAATTAATAAGGTGATGGCTGAGCAATTTAGTATAAAAATGTCGTCAGAAGTTTCTTGTAATGTGTATGTCCCACATCCACTCAGAGCACGACTCCTGCAGTCATGTCATGCATGCGAGATATTTGTTATAAGTGAGTGCAGTCCAGCAGGGGGTGACTATAAGACTGCTCTCCCATGGTGCACCACTCGACTGTCCTCTGAACATAACAACATGGCGGTATTGACCTCCCACACCCAAGGCTCTCGAGTTGTATCATTCTCATTGCCGTGTCAGTCAATACCATCACGCTATTGGGGATCATTTCGTCAGAGGCACAAACCCTGGCGAAAAAAGCCGCGTGTACTTTGAAGTATCTGGCAGGCTGCTGCTGCGTGTTGCTCTGGTTAAATGTGATTCTATGCATAGTCGTCCACTGCTAGACACAAAAGATAACTGTCAGTCACAGAAGACAACTGTCACACACAACAGACATCTGTAAGACACAGCAGACATCTGTAAGCGAAGCAGACATCTGTGAGACACATCAGACATCTGTAAGGCACAGCAGACATCTGTAAGCAAAGCAGACATCTGTTAGACACATCAGACATCTGTAAGGCACAACAGACATCTGTAAGCAAAGCAGACATCTGTAAGACACATCAGACATCTGTAAGGCACAGCAGATATCTGTAAGACACAGCAGATATCTGTCAGACACAGCAGATAACTGTCAGACACAGCAGACAACTGTCAGACACAGCAGACATCTGTAAGGCACAGCAGACATCTGTAAGACACCGCGGAGATCTGTAAGACACAGCAGACATCTGTAAGACACAGCAGACATCTGTAAGCAAAACAGACATCTGTAAGACACAGCGGACATCAGTAAGACACAGCAGACATCTGTAAGACACAGCAGACATCTGTAAGACACAGCAGACATCTGTAAGGCACAACAGATATCTGTCAGACACAGCAGAAAACTATCAGACACAGCAGGCATCTGTAAAACACAAGAAAAGTAAAATATCGTCCTCTCCGCTCAGTCTGCACTTTTTTTTGTGGGGGGGGGGGGGGTAGGTTGCTTAGTATCACAAATGTAATAGAATATTCCAATTTAGGCACAATTAAGAAAAACGTTTCACATGCTTTTCATCAAAATATTCAAAATGTTCAGATTGGTGTACACAATAAAAAACAGTTGAGCTTTTAACTTTCTTATTGCTTAAATAATTAACAATGCAATTTTCGTTCACCTTTATCCCCTTAAAACATAAATGAATAAGAAAAGAATTTTAAAAAAAGAAAAAAAAACAAACAAAAAACAAAACAAAAACAAACAAATATATATAAAAAAACTAAGCAAATAGGAGTAGAGAACAATTTTGCTCAAAACAGATTAAAAATATTTTGCAAAATATCTGTCTTTGAATTACATTGATGTGAATTATAAGTGCCGAAAGCAGAACGATTACCAATTTGACCGGAAATACCATTAAGCAAAAAGGAAAAGAAAGGCACAGCAGAGAGGAAAGGTGTGTAAATAATTTTAATAGTTTTGATGTCCAAATCATGATTTCTGGGCTTTCCAGATGACCGTTTCAGTTTCATACTGCTTCCTTGTACATGTACAGTTGTACTGTGAATCGTAACAAAATTGCAATACTCTAAAATATTTGCTGTTATATAAATCTTTTAGAAAAGAAAGTCCATCGTATCCCAAAATATCATATTTTTCTCAGGCTGAAAGTTAATATGGCTTGTTCATCTTTAACAAATCTGTATTTTTTAAATATGGTTTGTTGAGACAGATTAACCAAATTTCATGGATGATTGATTCCGATGTATACAACATATTCCATCCATGGCCAAAGGCCCAAGCAATTCACCATCAATCCCATCTTTCCAACAATATGTATATCTATCCCATCAATTGAATGTGGATTGACTTACATTGTACAGAACACATGTGGCTAAATGGGGCAATAAAGTCATCAGTTCATCACATAGAATTAGTACTTCATCACATAGAATCAAGCACTGCATTTAAGGTCTTTCAAGTTATGTGATGCATGTAATTATTTAGACTGATAAGACCATGCCATAACCAAACCTTCTGTGACCCACACCACCTTGTCAAATGTTGTGATTACACATTCAGAAAAGACCCTATAAAATTGATATAGGCTCTTTGCAATTTGTGAGGTGGACACTACAATGATGCTGAATGATATCAGATTGCTTTGTCACTTGGTGATATTTTGTACACATTTTGATCTTAGAATGTTACTGTTATACATCATCTTATCAAGATGATTTTTACTTTATTTCTTTGACCCAATATTTTGCAATATACAAATCTTTGTTGGAAAACTATCTCTAGAAATCACATAATTATTAGCATATCTATTAATACATTTTAAGTTTCTTTCTTTTGAAAATGGTAAATCCATGTAAAAAAGTTGAATAATGATAATGATAGAGATATTTCATGCTTTCATCAAAATTCTAATTGTCACAAAATTATACTGGGATGTTGGCAGAAAAGATGGTCAGAAATTGAGAGCAATATATATCTGGAGGTGGCAAATTCTGGAAGTGGGTAAACACGATATCAAAACCTCATGAGGTGTTGATAATATCAGACAAGGGGCTGATTGTCATCTCTGGCACAGGGGCATGAAACCACCTTGCTGTGAAGGCATTCAAAACACATCTAACTTTTAATAACACCACCTTCAATCTTTTATCTAAATTTCCCATGCAAGATAATCATGTGGGTAACTACTTCTTGTAGTGATTGTAGTACTAACATGCATCCCACAATTGACCTGCTGGTGACAGACTCTTAATCTGCTCAACACGTCTGATATATTACCAGGATCATTAGTTTATGTCTTGACAACATAAAGTAAAGATAGTCAACTTTATCAATCAATCATGATCAATTTGAATAAAAACTAAAGAAGTACAACTCTGCAGACATCAATTTGTGTGCTGTAGGGATGTGCAGATTTCTAGCTAGCATTGTATCTGTGCCATCTTAGTCAGAGGAACACCCTGTCCTTTGTTTACTATTACATAATGTTTACACTGTTATGCTTTGATGTGAGACCATGTCCTCAAAGTGCAGGAATATATCTTGCTCTGACAGGCCATTGACCACAAGTTGGGTGATGTATGTAAGAGCAGAGGGAAGGTCAGAGGGTAGATGTGGGTACCCCAGGTGGCATGACATAATACCAATTAACACATACAGAAGACAGGACTATCATTCCACAAATGAATTCTTGATCTTTTGAGCATTATGAGTTGGTCGACTTAGATATTGGATAAAATATGATTCATCTTAACATCATTTCCAACCATTTATGAAAATAAATTTATAGAAAACATGCTTATAGTGTATTGTCCAGACACATCCCATTTTTTGTAGGGGGACATGCAGACATGAAGGAATCCACTGAGTCGTTCATGCTTTTCTGATAAGTGTATGAAGTAGATTTGACTGAGCTTCATCCCTCTTCCTGATAGACCCCCACAGCATAAAAAGGTTGATAAAGGATGGTAACAGTCAAGGGGTAGATTACAAATAGACATGCATTAGTTCTGATTCATCTGATTCTGATTACAAGGGGGCTGATTGAAATGGTTGATAGAAACAATAAAGTCATTAATTCCACACCTCACCATAGGTGGGCCTCATCAACACCATCAATAGATTAGCAGGGTGGTTTGATATATGTGAAGAAAGTTCAGATAAATGGGTTTCTTTCAGTTTATCAAGACAGAAGGACAGGACATGCTATAGGTGGGATTGATAGAATTGTTGGAATTTATAGGAAGTAGCCAAAGATGGAATTGTTCAGATACATCCGATTCTTCTCATTTCTAGAAATATGGGGTTTACCAGATATGTGTAGGAAAATATACAGAGCTTATGGACTGTGCAGGTCTGTACATAGAATACTTACTGAAGGTATGATCAATATTGAATTGTATTGGTTCATGGGATAGATTGAATTGTTGGAATTGATGGACACACACAAATAGATTTGTTCAAATCTTCTCCTTTATAGAATACAACCATATTTCTAGATAAATATAACATATAAGATAGGTCTAGGTCTGATTTATCAAATATCTTCAGTACACTTCAATCACTTGTTGGGATTGATATATGTGTTGTTGGAATTGATGGGGTTGTTGGAAATTAGAGGGGGGCATTGGCCATGCCTCACATATTCTGAAGACAAAATAACCTAGATTGTAATTAGACTGGAGGGATTTCCAGAGAGTTTTATCTTGCGTTTTACAAACAAATGTTAACTGGATTATTAAACCATTCATGCTGCCAACACCCATTACTACCAGCACCTATTGCTACCATCACCTATTGCTATCAACACCTATTGCTATTATCACCTATTACTACCAGCACCCATTGCTACCACCCATTGCTATCAACACCTATTGCTACCAGCACATATTGATATTAATACCTATTGCTACCAGCACCTATTGCTACCAGCACCTATTGATATTATCACCTATTGCTACCAGCACCTATTGCTATCATCACCTATTGCTATCAACACAGACCACGGGCCATGGTGCAGTTGGTTAGAGCGCCAGCTTATTAGCACCAGTTCCTCTGTGGTGATCTAATGGTCGTGGGTTCGAACCCCGGCCGTGCCGAGATTGAACTCAAGATACAATTTCACATATGAGCTGAGGCCTGTGCCTAAAGGGTTTACCCGTTGTCCTTGTAAATCTGTGACCAGGTGAGTTGTCATGTCAAGGACCTGCGACATGACAATTCAGTGAGGCAACACTATATCTGCTACAAGTAGGTCTCATCACGAAATGACTGAAATAATGGTGAAAGTGATGTAAAACCCCAAACAAACAAATCTATCAACACCTATTGCTACCAGCACATATTGCTACCAGCACCTATTGATATTATCACCTATTGCTACCAGCACCTATTGATATCATCACCAATTGCTACCAGCACCTATTGCTACCAGCACCTATGGACAGTAAACCACCTCGCAGGTGCCCGTATGCCGTGCCCAGAAATCCGGTCACACGTCACTGGAAATATGTGGTTGTTGTTAAGGGTTTCCCTGTTCTATATTTATGTCAATCAATCAGAGCAATCCCCTCCAAAATAGTGACATTATTCGCCTGCTGCATAAACCCATTGCAACGAGAGGTCCTTGATAGATATTTGGACTAGCAAAGTCTACATTTGATTTGATTTGATTTGATTTGATTTGATATATTGGCTGCACCACTTTTGTCTCGTGGGCACTCAGAGCCTATGCAGCATGGCTACACCAGCTCTGCTACACTGTTAGAGAGGAGATCCAATACACACTATCTCCAATCTGTGAGTAGCACTCGTTCTGACCACCCGGTGCAGGCCCCTACACTGGTGAAAAAGCTACCCTATCTAATTATTAACATCTGCACTGTCAACTTTGACCTAAAGACTCACTCCTCCCTTGGGACCTACAATCCTCATTGTACTACAGGATTTCTTATATCCCTATACAGCATGAGGCTTCCAATATCCCCGTATACCTAACCATCACACCTAGGGGCTAAAGATGACCTCCAAGTGAGTACCTAGTGAGCTCCCTAGCCTTCATAACTACCCTACTGCCTCACTACCAACTTTTCTATGTCTGTCGAGGCTAAACCAAAACAACCAACATCCCCCACTAACTATGGCTAACATTTTTTTCTTTATTGTCCGGTTGCGGACCTGCAAAACCCACAAATCACAATTAAAATCAGTGGCTGCTGATAACTGGAGATAGTAATATTTTGTTCCAGTTATCAGCAGCTACTGATTTTATTTTTTTTCCCGCACCCAAAAATGCGATTTTATGATTTTTAAGTAAGAACGCCAATTGGATATAATATTTTTTGGATATCAATGTTGCATGTTAGAGAGCTGAATTACTTTAGAACCTAAGTAATACCTGATAGGAGTCAGAGCATGATCAAAGCATCTCTCATTATCCCAAGACACTGTGTATATCCATCGACAATAGTTTCTCACAAACCACAACCAGCCAGTACAAACCATTGTAGAACTACAGCAAACTACAAAAAATCTCCAACAAATCTTTAATATTCGTGTAGTGCATGGCGAATATTTTGAACTGGTCAACACATTTGCGAGGCCTTTGGAGTATCAGACGATTTATAAAGAACAATGAATAACTACAGAGACAGCTGGAGAATGGGGAAAACGTCGTTTTACTTGTTTTATTTCTCCGAAATAAATCATTACATTATGGCTGTGACATCAAAAGGATTTTATGTGTCAGACCTGCCTGTTTATCACTGAATGTGTATATGAGTGGCAAGAATATGACTCCTTCTGTGTGCGTCCACATCTTGATTGTAAATTCACCTCTTATCATTATCCCAGACAGAGTGTCCAAAAATATCTGATAACGAAGACATTATCTGATTATATCAGATAAACGTCACTTACAACTTCATCTATTCTGCTTTAACAGCTTGTTTGGGCATTGACTATCGAATTTCTATTGAAAATTTACCAGTTCATTGTGGTGTTTTGAGTCAATTTAGGGCAACGAAGGACACGTAGGATGGCTTCAAGGAAAGAGAAAGCAGATGAGCTGAGGCTAATGCTGAGGCAGTATGACTTTATCCGCTTCACCATGTCGGATATCAGTGGCATTGCCCGTGGTAAACTCATGACTGCGAGGAACGCCGGCAGCTTCGTGGACAGTGGAACGGGAATATTTGGGGGTGAGGGTAAAACCTTTGAGTAATTATAGATTTTATTCATAAATCCTGTTAAGATGACAGTCCCCAGGCGAAAATAGTCCTGATGGACTAGGGTCACAATTAGTGTTCTCCAATCACCCATCGGCAAAGCCCAGATAGGTGATCTGGAGGGGTTTGTCGAACGTCCATGGTCTCTACCAACTCCAACCAAAGAAAAGTTTGGTGGAGTTGATTGAGCTCTAGTGAAGTAAAAACTCGCCAGCTGCAAAAACTTTGGTAAACCCGTTTAAACGTCAAAATTGAACCCGTTTCAACTGCCGTTAAAACGGGTTTGATTCAATTTTTGCAGCTGGCGATTATTAATTTTCTTCATTTAATGTTATCCAAAATATAATCAAGCTTTTTTGTGAGATTTTAGACATAATCATACATAAAATATGAATTATCACTTAAACAGTTGGGTATTTAAAAAATCACATCTGAACGAGATTATAACCAAAACAGCAAAAATCTCAGACCTCTCCAGATCACCTATCTGGGCTTTGCCGATGGGTGATTGGAGAACACTAGGTCACAATTGGTCACAGAGTGACCTTCATACGACCTTGACCTTGGCACAGGTCAGATCATCAAAGAGTAGCTTGTTTGCAAACGTAGAGAAAAGAGAGGCAAGAAGGGAATGGAAATTAAGCCAATAATGAAAGGTGTAATCTTTTGGCCGAGTATGGTTTGACCAGGGTGTAAATTCTGGGATCCGCCCTCTTAAAATTGTCAAAAAAGTTTTGTAAATCTATGAAACATACAATCTCACTCAAGATGAAACATAACCGAAAGTAAACAGGAAATGATAAGACCTTGGAGTAATTATTACAAGATAAGACTAATATACAAGGTGTTGAATAATAATTTCAAGAAATAAAGAGATATACTATTACAGATATTTGCTGGAACTTCATTATACTGATACTAGTACTGTCATTATACAAGTTTGTATGCAATCAGTTCACGGTATGGACAGATAGGGTTTGAACCTCATATATGATAAAATCATATCAATGAGCACTTAAATTAATCTTATCACAACAAAATATCTTCATTTAATTTCATGAAATTGGACAATTAGCACCCTGTTCAAGCCACAAACATCGGCTCTACATGATACACAAATTAATCACACACAATTGAAATCTACGAAAGACACTTCATATGAAAAAATATAATCCATGTTGGAAATAATGGGTGACCAGATCAATATGATATTTGACCAGATCAATATGTAAGTTGGGGGAAAATAACACTTTAAAGCATTCATGAAATGAGATTTTTAAGCACTTTTTCATTGCATGATATACATGTTTATACACTAAACCTTAAACGTTTATACCTTAAACGTTTATATTATATTTTATTACCCATTATATTTTCTCATTATATGATATTTATGACATTACCAAGACCTATCCTTCAATGTATATATCAGTTTAAGTGATTTGTACAGGGCCTAATAATACTGTTTATATGATATTTATAAACCCTATCCTCCATTGTATATATACCAGTTTATATATTTAGAGGACCTATCTTCCACTATACATACTAGATTAATTGATATTTACAGGACCTTTCTTCCAATGTCAATGCCAGTTGATATGATATTTACAAGACCCCTCCCCACCATATATACACCAGTTTATGTGATATTTACAGGACTTATTTTTCACTGTATATGTAGGTTTATGCTACCTTTAAAAGAACTCTCCTGTATTATAAATTTCGGTTTATATACCATGACAATATGTAACTAAGAATGCTTTGACCCCAAAACATATCACAAGATAAAATTTTACATTTATTATTCACCAAACAACATTGCAAGAACTGCTTAAAGTTCATTGACTTCGCCTGGAAACAAACAGGTTATCCTTAAATAATACAAATACGAGGTTATATTTGTTTATCCTTGAGTACATGACCTTGTATATCAGGCCCTTTGTTAGAATTTAAGACAGACTGATATTTATTTTATCCCTGAATGGTATGTGAATGGTAAAAGGTCATTGACCTTGCCTGACAAAAATGTAATTGGACCTGCTTGATAAAAGGTCATTGCCCTTGCCTGAAATATATATAAAAAGTGAGATAGAGTTTCATTTCTATATTTTGTAATGGTATGCAATCTTAATCCGGTCCCTTATTAGAAAAGGTCTTTGACTTTGCTTGTTTACAAATGTTTTGAAAGAAAACAAAAATACAATTGACACAATGACCAATGTGTTTATCCTTGACAGGTATCTGGTGTTACATATCAAGCCTCTTGATATGTAACATCGAATGAAGGATGTTCTCAGCTAGTTATGTTTACAAAAGTGGTTTATAACAATCTTACAGTACAAGTAAAGGTATAGTGTATGTAGGTTTACTTGTAACATCCATAACCAGAAAATGTAGAAAGTATAAAATATGTTTACATACACAGTCCATAAACCAGAGATGGTTCATAAACAGTGTTACACGTGTGCTGCATATGAATGTTAATTTAAATAGTATAGAAATGTTTACACACAAAGTTGATAAACAGGAGTAAATTTCCACATTATACAAATATTTTTATCATATATAACTAGAAGTAAAGGTGTATATGAATGTTGACATATGTTATCAGGAATAAACCGTTGAATTTTAACATAGCTAAATATGATGATAAAGTTTTAGCATGCTTTACCCTGCCAATTTAGTCTTGTGGTTACATCTGTTTATCTTGAACATGAAGTTTCAGAGGGCTTAAACGGATAGAGTATATTTTTAGATGGATTTTGGCACAGTGCACAGACATTACTTTTCAAACTTCTCCCTCAGAAACAGACTTCGAAATGGGAATAATGTGGCAATAGATGCCATACAGCAGGGTTAAGACAGCATACACCCTGTTTTGTTGGGAGAGTCTTGCATTGTGGGAGACATGGGTGGAAAGTAGGTCAACCCTTAGGAGGGTGTTCTTGCACATAAAATTATTTAACAACGGATTGATGTGGTGCATGATGTGTTTTTTCCATAAGAGAATATGCCTGATTTTGGAGTGAGGAGCAATAGTCAAGGAAGATTAAAAAGTTAAATCTAGGGCATTGCAGCGAAAGCATTCGCACATATCATCATCACGATAATTTGTGATAGATTTAGCCAAGCTGTGAAAGCATTAAAATACGGTAGCATTGTAATATAATTGTAACTCAGCTAGTTATTTGCAGAATAACCTCCTCCTTCTGTCTATTTCTAAGATAATTTGACAGTGTCGAATACAACATTTTGGTCACAAATGGATTGATACGGAAACAGGAATACTTTTATGGGAAAATAACAATGTTGAATCATTTAACATAAGCACCATTATGTATATAAGTAGGTTACCTACATCAAAATCGGAAACGAAATTAATCTAAATCTACCTTTAATATAAAGACCTAATAAACACTAAATATCATATATCTTTATCAAGAAATATAGTAAAAAAAATATCATGAGATTTTTGCAAAAATGTAATGAAAATTCAGATAAATCTTCCAAATCTGTATTTTCTATAGTCTTGGAATGTTTTTCTTTATTCTAATAATGTTAACAAATATCAAACAAATCATTGATTGAAATGATCTGTCCGGAATTTATTATTCTGGTGAGGATACTCTCTCGTGCCACTAAATCATTAAAAAAAGAATTTCCTTTCAAATATTTCACCTAAGAAATATCCAAGGTATCATCATCAAATTGGTTTCAAGACTCATGCTGAGTACCATTATTCATTGCAGGTTTAGGCGCTGTTGGGCCAACGTCAGACTCTAACTGGTTTCCAAAACGCATAGAGGAAGAGGGTTTCCCTAATGCTCTGATGATCCCTGATCCTGAAACTTTGCATGAGTTGCCTTGGGCTGGAGGGGATCAACATAAGATAGGAGAAGTGCTGTGTGAACCACACTGGCAGAATGACCTGGAGCCTCAGGCAGCAGGCCCCAGGTATGTGGCCAGGAAACAAATTGACAAATTGAAAGATATGGGGCTCACTGTCCTCTCAGCATATGAGATGGAATTCATGCTCTTCAAGCAAAACACTCAAACACCCATTTTTGAAGGAAAGGATTATTGCTGTAATTTTACTATGAGTGAGCTGGAGCCTTTTCTGTGCAGCGTTGACAAAAACCTATCAGCCACTGGCCTCAATATTGAATGTTTTCACACGGAACATGCACCAGGCCAATTTGAAGCAGTGATTAGTCCAGCTTATGCGATAAAGGGTGCTGACGAGGCCTTCTATTTCAAGCATGGTGTAAAGGAGATGTCCAAACAAAAAGGCCTAGATGCTAATTTTATGGCAAAGCCCAACCCCCAAGAGGCAGGCAGTGGAACACATTTTAACTTCTCTCTGTGGGACATCAAGACGGGAAAGAATGCCTTTTCTGACCTTAACGGTGTCGATAAACTCTCAGAGACCGCTCGCTACTTCATCGGGGGTCTGACGAAGCATATGAGGGCGGTGTCTGCCCTATGCGCTCCCACAGTCAACTGTTACCGTCGCTTCCACCAGCCGTGGGCCCCAGATGCGTGTGATTGGAACATTGATGACAGAACCACCTCTCTGCGTGTGAAAAACAGCAGCCCTTCTGGCACCTACATGGAGAACCGGCTGCCAAGCGGGCTCTGCAACCCCTACCTGGTCATGGCTGGCACTCTGGCTGCCGGCATTGATGGTATCATCAACAAAATAGAATGTCCACCAAAGGGCAAGGAAGGGATAGAGTACCTACCATACGATTTGGAGGAGGCCCTGAAGGCTCTGGAGTCAGACCAGCCCATGGTGGACGCCCTCGGGGAGGAATTTGTTGAATGGTTTGCTCTCAGCAAGAGAACAGGAGAGATGAAACATCTTAAAGACTCTGATGTTCGAGTCAATGATGAAAAAGCATTGGCTGCTGAGTTCAATGAATACTCTAAACTTATGTGATTACATCCTCAAATTTCCTATCTTGGGTATTGACAAGTAGACTCTCCCAGAGTCAAAAACCACAAATAATTACTTGTCTTCACAAACAATATACTCCGTAGAAATCCGTTGGAACCATGTAATAAAAAGGAAGTCATCGGCGGGTACATTGACATACGAGTTATCAAATTCCTTTTGTGAGCATCATTAATTGAAACCTTGCACCAGATTGTTTTGATCTGCTATATATTTATATATAGGAAATATACGAAACAGATATAAGCAAGGTCAAAACAGATAAATAAATGATGAGGCTTTAATAGAAGTTGATTATGCGATTTTATGTGCAATAAAAGTGGTATTCACTGTGCGAATATCCTCATATAAGCACACTGTTTATTAATATAAAGCACCAGGAAAATACACCAATACAGTGCCACACTTAAAAAAACTGACAGCAGTATATATACAACTTACTTAAAATTTACTCTCCTGTTTATGCTTGGATAAGCTCGATTACTTCGATAAACATTTTACTGATAGCTGATATTTAATGGCTATACATTCAACTTATATACATGTTTAAACAGATAAACACTCATAAACTTGAACAGTATATATGGAGAACATTGCCTAACTAACATACACGCCACTGTTTATGTAAGGTTATATGACCTATCCTTCAACTTATATATCAGTTTACATGATATATAGAAGAACTATCCTCCACTGGATATGTCAGTTTAAGTGATGTATACAGGGCTTAATTATACTGTTTATATGATATTTAAGGACCCTATCCTCCGTTGTATATTCCAGTTTATATGATATTTTCAGGACCTATCCTCTGTTGTATATGCCAGTTTATATGATATATACAGGACCTATCTCCGACTGTATATGTCAGTTTATATGATATATACAGGACCTATCTCACACTGTATATGTCAGTTTATATGATATATACAGGACCTTTTTCAGATTTTAAGACAAACTAGTTCCTGTCTGAAAAGAAGCTTTCCTGAAAGTGAATAAAATGAATGGGATATTAAGTTATTTTATCTCTAATTGGTACACATACAATATTTTCTATCAGGCTCTGTTAGAATATTCCAGACTGGTGAAAGGTCATTGACCTTGTCTGACAAAATGCTATTGGCATTTTGCTTGACAAACGGTCATTGCCCTTGCCTAAAATGTATAAAAAGTATAAAAATATTCATTTCTATATTTCCTAATGGTATACAATCATCCTAATCCCATCCCTTATAAGAAAAGGTCATTGACCTTACTTATTAACAAACTCTTCTGAAAGAAACAGTAATTGACACTTCAGAACAGACCATGCAAAGACTTGTAAAAGGTCATTGACCTTGCTTGTAATCAATTTGTGCTGAAAAGAAACAAAAAAATGAAAGGGTCACTTGAAGTATTATAATAGTGAGTTTGTCCTTGCTTAATATGCGTCTTTATTTTGTCACTGGCTCCCTTCTGAAAACAGTCACTGGCTCCCTTCTGAAAACAGTACAAAAACTGTTAAAAGGTCATTGACCTTCCCCTTTTATTAATAATTGACCTTACCTGGAAGGTCATTGACCTTCCCTTTTTATCAATTATTGGCCTTTCCTGGAAACAGTCCTGAAATCTTAAAGAACAGGAATGATTTTAGTACATATATATCCTTGAAAGGTAGGTGAAAAGGTCATTGATAACTGGTAAAAGGTCATCGACCTTGTTTAGTCCGGAAAGAAAAAAATGAAAGGGACATTTCTTTCATTTGCATGTGATGTGTTTTATCAGGATCCTGATATGAATGGTGCCCAGCCTGGTAGCTTGGTAAAAGTTCATTGACCTTGCCTGGAAACAAGCAGGCCTGAAATGAAAGAAAATACTGGTAGATTATAGGGTTAGGATAAAGTCTGAAAAAATATATATCCAAAATCACAGTTTAGATGTCTTTCCTTTGCAAAAACCTGTAACAGAGTGAGGCTTGTATTACACGTGTCAGCCTCTTGCTGGATGGTGGTTAGCATCCTGTGTAAGCATTTTGTAAACATGTCCTAACAGCTCGGGACACAAAAGAAGAATAGCTGTTTTCCCGCCACCAAGCCTGTCACCCCTCATTAGTACTTCTAGGTCACTGCACTAAGGGGCAATTAATCTTAGAGTAATAGTCAAAAGTTTGGGAAGCAGGGGTAATCTCAGGCGGCAACCAAGCTTGGACACAAAGTTATCTCTGATCAGATGTTATCCCTGTGTTGTGGTTAGTGGCTCTCTCTGTTCTCTGTGGGGTATTTTTCCAACCTCTCCAACTTGTCACCTCAAGCTATATTACTCTAAGAATTAATTAACTCCTGTTGAGCAAGCCAGCACACTATCATAAAGATTTTATAATTGGTCCAGGATTCTCACTTTAACCTTCTTCAAATCATCACTACAGATTTGCCAAGTATAGTGATGATCAAGAATGATCTTGAATCTCATCAGATTTAAGTTCAATTCATTTCACTGCATCCCTGTGCTGTCTCACTTGCATCACAAAATATAAATAGCTGCTGGATGTGGCTGGGATGAGCACTTGATTAACCTTGGTTGTCATGGCGACAGTCTCCATGGGGTATCAAGTGGGGTCAGGGCAAATTGTTGCTGACCCAATTTTCAAAAGGCCAGCTACTAATTCACATATGAAGATTTCAAAACAGGGACGAGGGCCCATAGATGAGAAACCCACACCAGGACCTAAAGGCCAGAGGGTCTGGTGATTAAAACTTGTGGTGCAAGGCTAAAAGACGGCACCTGTGATTTTGATATTTTTCACTTTTCCCTGACATACAATCCAAGATTTGTCAATATTTTTGTTTCTAGTGCATATATATCTCCACTCTAAAAAGTCCTATCAGTATCTAAACAACATAACAATCATGAAATAAGAGATATCTACGATCTGAATGTTATATAGTACCATAAAAGTGTAAAAAACGTCAGGCGCGATTTAAACATTTTATACTCTTTTTGTGACTTACTATCCAAGATTTGCTAATATCTTGGCTTGTAGTGAACATTTTTTCAATCTGAAAAGTCCTATCAGTATCTAAACATCATAAGAATCATGAAATAAGAGATGACACAATAAAGCTCCTGCTTACACATGTTTGCCCTACAATTGAGAGTGCCAGATACATATATTCAAAGCATGAAGAATGTTATAAACTTCATGTTTACACAAGGGGTTTGTGGCAGGAAACACTTAATTATTACCAGATAACAATCCCCCACTGGTTCACCATTTCAAATTTTAAGGAGTGGCAACGTGCATATCATGCTTTAATTATCTACAGTGCAAGTAAACATACAGTATATGTAGGTTTACTTACATCATATATAACCATAAGTAAACTTAGAAAGTATAAAAATGTTTACATTCACAGTTCATAAACAAGACTAAACGTATGCAGTATACAAAGGTTTCCAATGTCGTACCTAATCAGAGGTAAACATATTAAGTTTAGAGATGCATATGTAGACAGTGCATAAACAGTGTTAAACATACGCTGTATACGAATGTTAGCTTATGTCATTCACAACCAGAAGTAAACTTAAAAAGTATAGACATGTTTACACACAAAGTTGATAAACAGGAGTATACTTTCACATTACACAAAAGTTTATTTTTATCATATATAACCAGAAGTAAACTAAAGATGTATATGACAGTTTACTCATAGCAAACCTAATCAGGAGTAAACTGTTGAATTCTAGCAAAGCTAAATATGATGATAAAGTTTAGGATGCTTTACGCTGCCAGTTTAGTCTTGTGGTTACTGATATGTAGTTTACATTATGTATATCTGAAACTTGAAGTATAAGAGGGATTAAACATATAGAGGATATCTTTGTTTATATGGATCTTGGCACAGTGATTGTCGAATGATTTTCGTGTTTTTCATGACCACAGTGGCTACCAATAAAGAAATGATATATGTCCCTTTATATGGCTCTGAATATTATTAACATATCACTTAAGAAATTATGCTACTCTATAAAGCTATGTATGTTATTAACATAACTAAATATATATAAATTCACAGTTATACTTATATTTAATTTTAATTTATACTTATACTTAATTTCTTGCTCCTGGCTGGATCATGTGATTTCAAGCAAAGATTTTCATGATATTATTGAAGATATGAATATTGAATATGATATTACTGATGATGATCATATTCCGATGAGCTTATCACTGAATATTGACAATGCTCCTATGCTCTGTAATGTAACCAATGATGTGTATAAAAATAAGTTAAATTGGAATAATTTAACAACAGAAGATATCAATAAATATTGTCCTGAAACTGATGTTTTATTAAATAATATTGATGTGCCACTTGAATCTCTGAATTGTTGTGATATGAATTGTAATAATATTTTACACAAACAGATGGTAGAAAAGTTTTATAATGATATAACATGTGCGCTCACAACAGCAAGTGACAAAATTTTTGGTTCAAAACATGTTAAAAGCTATATAAATAAACCTGGATGGGCTGATCATGTTGCTGAATTATACGATGCCTCTCGTGAAAATAGGAATGTATGGTTAGGTGCTGGGAAACCTAAACAAGGTCCCTTGTATGATATGCATGTTAAATCACGGCCCGTTTCAAATATGCCCTCAGGTATATAAAAAGGAATGAAACTAACCTCAGAAAAGATTCACTGGCAAGAAAACTTTCCTGTCTTAGTAATGACAAATTTTGGAAAGAGATTAAATTAATAAACAACTCTAAGACACCCTTGCCCACAAATATTGATGATGTAACTGGTAATGAAGTGTGGAAGCAACATTTTCATGATATATTTAATTGTCTGAATAACACTCGAGTTTTGAGTAAACCTCAAATCAAAACAGATTATGAATATGTTACAGTTTCTGAGGATGAGGTGGAATCTGCAATTAAAGAGTTATCTCTAAAAAAAGAGCTGTGGAATAGATGGGATTTTTGCTGAGCACTTGAAATTTGCTTCAAATGTAATTCTCCCTTTGTTGAGTAAATGTATAACTGGTTTTATGGTACATGGTTTTCTCCCTTTAACCATGTTGTATACTGTGATAGTGCCAGTCATTAAAGACAAAACAGGTAAAATTTCGTCAAAGAATAATTATAGGCCTATTGCTCTGGCCAGTATTGTCAGTAAAACCATAGAAATAATAATATTTGACAGAATTGAAATGTATTTATTGACAAACCCAAATCAATTTGGTTTCAAGAGAAAACATGGTACTGACCAAGCGATTTATGTCCTAAAAGAAATTATACAATCCTATCGTGCACTGAATGGAAATGTATTTGTGTGCTTTCTTGATGCCAGTAAGGCTTTTGACAGGGTGAATCATTCTGTCCTTTTTGATAAATTAACTGAGAGAGGTGTGCCAGATTACATTATTAGATTGCTCATGTTCTGGTATGAAAATCAAAAAATGTGTGTAAGATGGGGTAATGTATACTCAGAATATTTCAATGTGACAAATGGAGTCAGACAAGGTGGAATCCTATCGCCATATTTGTTCAATATTTATGTTGATGACCTGAGTACAAATCTTAATATGCATAAAATTGGATGTAGTATTAATAGTAGAATAGTTAATCATATTATGTATGCTGATGATCTTGTAATATTCTCTCCGTCCGTATCTGGATTGAACAAGTTGCTCAAAGTTTGTGAAAAATTTGCTATTTGTCATATGTTGTTTAATGCTAAGAAAAGTGCTGTTCTAAAATTTCTGTCCAAAGACCTGCAAGGTTCCTTGCTCCCTAGATTTTATTTGAATAATGAACCTATACAGGAAGTAAAAAGCTATAAATACCTAGGACATAAAATTACTGATGATCTGACAGATAATGATGATATTGATCGTCAATGTCGTAAATTGTATGTACAGGGAAATACTATCATTCGTAAATTTCACATGTGTTCCATTGAGGTGAAATTGACACTTTTCAAAGCTTATTGTATGCCAATGTACACTGCTCATCTCTGGTGGAACTATAAAAAAGGAGTTATTAACAAATTGTATATTGCTTATCACAATGTGTTGAAATATCTTCTGGGTTTTTCCAAATATGAAAGCACTAGTTTATTATGTACTGTTTTTGATGTGCAAAGTTGTTCAGCGGTAATTAGAAACCTTATATATATAAGTTCTTGTGTAGATTAGAGAAGTCTGAAAATGGTATTATAAATGATTTGTTAAATAGTAGTCTAATTTACACATCTGAAATCAAAAGACACTGGATAAAACTCATGTATGCTAATTATATGCTAACTAGTTGATTAGGTAGTTTTTATATGGACCACATGTATACCCTGTATATTCTGATGAGTCTGGAATAAAGTTATTGAATTGAAAAAAATAAATGATATATCCCTTCGCCATTATGTTCGTTCCGTTTCCCGGACTTTCTCCCGGGTTTTGTATCGTGCAGAATAAACTCCACAAAGTGTTACACTCACCAAATGGACGTTTGTTGATATTATGGCGTGGTGGCAGCTGTTAGGATCCATGCCTACTTGTTCCTGAACACTCCGGGGATATTCCAGACCAGTGGATAAGCAAACCCAGTAACCTGGTGAACTTTAATAGCACTTTGACTGTATGGTAATTTCCATTCACTGCATGCCCCCCGGTTGCATGAAAACACAAATCACCCAGATTGGTTTGTTGACAGATGTCCCAAAAGTTCATGTGTGACTTTGAGTACCATATCAGTGTATTCCAAGCATCATAAGAACATTTTTGTCTTTGAGTACTATACCTGAGTATTCCAGACATCATGGCTAGTCAAAGAGCCCCCAAACAGTGGCAACTCACTAAGACAGAAACAACCAACTCTGTGGAGAGTTGGAGACAGAACCTTATGTACATTTTTTCACTGGACAACACATTCTCAGCATTTCTTGACCCCGATTTCACATGGCAAAAGAAGTCTGCTCAAAACCCTAACAGAGGCTTTACTAGTGATGGGGCAGATGTTATCGGCGGTCGTACAGCAGCCCAAAAATGTGCCCAGTTAGAGATGATGTTGGGGCAAATTGCAAATTACTGTACCATAATTTCCAGGAATACTATAGTGAAAAATTCAACCAGCCTCAGAGACATTTGGCAAAAAATACGTGAGCACTATGGGTTTCAGTCAACTGGATCATATTTTCTGGACCTTTCGTCTATTACACTGAAACCTGATGAACGCCCCGAGGATCTGTACCAGAGACTCATGGCCTTTTTTGATGACAACCTTCTCACTGTGAGTGGAGGCCTCACTCACCATGGGGAGAGGGTCACTCAGGACGAGGACATGAGCCCCACACTCGAGAACACTATTGTCTACCTTTGGCTCCAACTGGTTCATCCTGGTCTCCCCCAACTCATTAAACAGAAATACGGCTCAGAGCTGCGCCACAAGACAATTTCCTCCCTAAAGCCTGAGATCTCACAGTCACTCACAACCCTCCTAGATGAGCTCCGGTGCATAGAGGATAGTAAGGCCATGCGAGCTGTTTCACGCAGACCCCAGTCCCAGTCCCTCCCAACCAGATTCAAGGCTACTACAAAGAAACGTCCCAAGTCCTGTTGTCTCTGCAAGGCTTCAGGTCGCCCTTGGAGCAGCCATTTCCTGTCAGAATGCTCATACCTACCAGACTCTGACAGGAAGTACTTTGGAATCTCACGACTCATTCTGGAGGAGGACGGTGAAGGTGAAGAGGAGGATTACTATTGCACACAAAGTATGCCTGATGATGATGAACCGGAACCGGTGCCTTCAGCTCGAAGGGTGGACGTGGTCCAAAGCCCTTACATGACCACTTATTTCAACAACCTTCCAGTTCGCATCACCCTAGACACTGGTGCTACAACCAATATGGTCCTGGCTTCCTTTGTGTGTGCTATCAACTTGCCCATCAAGCCTACTAGACAAAAAGCACGACAGGCGGACGGTGTGACCCCCCTAGAGGTGACAGGAGAAGTACACTGTGTTGTGTCTCGGAAGGGACAGACATTCAGTCTGGATGCTCTTGTAGTAAAACAACTTGATGTTGATGTCCTGGCAGGAAACCCCTTCCTTGTCAAAAATGACATCGGAGTATTACCAGCTAGAAGCCAGATTCTCATAGGTGATGACGTCATATCCTACGGTCCCCAAAAAGAGGTCCATACCAGCGCTGTTAGACGTACACAGTCCTACCTACTGAGAGCCCCCCCACAACAGACAACCATTTTACCAGGAGAATGCCTTGATGTCCACACCCCAAATTACACTGATCCAGATGGTGAATGGGCCCTGGAGCCAAGACTTGACTCTCCCCTCAACCAGCATCAGAAGCCAGAAAGGGTTTGGCCTCAGCCCCAAGAGATCACTTCTGTTGATAATGTACTGAGATTGAAAAATGACTCTGGTGAGCCTATTCTCCTCAAGCGCAATGAGCACTTCTGCCAGATTAGAGCCCTGTCATCACCAGATCCCAGCCAAGCCCCAGATAATGAGCCCAACCCAAAGTTTAAGGTCAAGCTTTCACCGCAACCCCCATTCTCATCTGAAATCAGAGTGGACCCTGATAATATCCTGTCAGACAACATGAAGCAGAAGTTCCAGGACCTCAATTATCAGTATGACTGTGTGTTCAATCCATCAATCCCAAGGTATAATGGTGCAAGCGGTCCTCTTGAAGCCACAGTCAACATGGGGCCAACACTTCCCCCACAACGGAAGGGACGCATACCTCAGTATAACAGATCCACCATGGTAGAGCTCCAAGAGAAGTTCGACGAGCTTGAGTCTTATGGAGTATTCGCCAAACCAGAGGACGTGGGTGTTGTTGTGGAATATCTCAACCCATCATTTCTTGTCAGAAAGCCCAATGGTGGAAGCCGCTTGGTAACGTCCTTCGGCGAAGTAGGGAAGTACAGCAAACCGCCACCCGCTCTCATGCCAAATGTAGATTCTGTTCTACGGGATATTTCCAAATGGAGGTACATAATTGTGACGGACTTGTCCAAATCCTTTTATCAAATCCCACTTGCCCATTCATCAATGAAATACTGTGGTGTGGTGACACCCTTTAAGGGTGTTAGAGTGTACACGAGGTCAGCAATGGGCATGCCTGGATCGGAGACCTACCTTGAAGAACTCCTCTCCAGGGTGGTGGGGGATCTTATTCAGGAGGGTCGCCTTGCCAAAATAGCTGATGACATGTTTTGTGGTGGTGACACCCCTGAGGAAGCACTCTACAATTGGGGCCTACTGCTGGCTAGGCTGAAGGAGAACAATCTTGGCATCTCTGCACCCAAGACCGTCATTTGCCCTCGATCCACAACCACACTGGGATGGATCTGGTCCAGTGGTACCCTGATGGCCAGTCCACACAAGGTTTCTGCTCTGGCCGCGGTGGAGCCACCTTCTACAGTGCAGGGACTCCGCTCCTTCATTGGTGCCTACAAAGTGCTCAGCAGAGTTTTGAAGAATTATGCAGAGTTACTATACCCACTAGAGCAGCTCACGGCTGGGAGAGAGTCAAAGGAGAAGTTGGAGTTGACCTCAGAACTGATTGAGTTATTCAGAGTGGCACAGAAGGCTCTGCAGAACTGCAAACAGATTACCATGCCCAGAGCGGAGGATTCTCTCTGGATAGTCACTGATGCAGCTGTTGGATCCGGAGGCCTCGCTGCTACATTATATGCCCTGAGGGATGGAAAGCTGATGCTATGTGGCTTTTTCAATGCTAAACTGAAGAAACACCAAGTCGCCTGGCTTCCTTGCGAAATAGAGGCCCTGGCAATCAGTGCAGCAGTACGGCAGTTTGCTCCATTCATAGTTCAGTCACATCAAGTGACTCAGGTTCTCACTGACAGCAAGCCTTGTGTCCAGGCGTACAGTAGACTGTGTAGAGGAGAATTCTCAGCAAGCGCCAGGGTCACAACCTTCCTGGCTACCGTGAGCAGGTACCATGTCCATGTACGCCATGTATCTGGGGCTGCCAACCTTCCATCTGATTATACCAGTCGCCATCCAGCTGAGTGCACAGATGCTAGCTGCCAAGTCTGTAAGTTTGTAGCAGCTGCGGAGGAGTCTGTAGTCCGAGGTCTATCTGTGAAAGAGGTTCTTGATGGTTCCATGAAAATGCCCTTCACAAGCCGGGCTGCCTGGTTAGCCACTCAACAGGAATGCCAATCACTCCGACGTACTCATTCACACCTCACACAGGGTACGAGACCGTCCAAGAAATCTACTAGACTGACTGATGTCAAACGGTACCTGAGATGCGTTGTGGTTTCACGAGATGGCGTCCTTGTGGTCAGGGACGAGCAGCCATTCCAACCTCTCCTTGAGAAGATTGTCGTTCCACGCAGCATTCTTGAAGGTCTACTTACAGCCCTACACATCAAATTTCATCATCCCTCCCAAAACCAGCTCAAACAAGTATTCACACGAAGCTTCTATGCTCTGGATCTCGATAGAGCTGTTGGTCTAGCAACTGAGTCTTGCCATCAATGCTCATCTCTGAAGTCAGTGCCGACCCATTTGCACCCCCAGACTTCCACACCACCACCTGATGTCATTGGGGCTCAGTTTGCGGCAGATGTTGTCAAAAGACATCGCCAACTCATTCTGCTAGTACGTGAGACCGTATCCTCATTCACCACATCCTGTTTCCTTGAGAGTGAACAGCACCAGCAGTTACGCGATGGTATTTTATCATTGTGTGCCGAGCTCCGCAGTCTTGGTGATGGCGGCTGTAGGGTGAGAGTGGACCCTGCTCCAGGCTTCCAGGCTCTCGTGGATGACCCTCTTCTCAAGCAATATGGAGTTACACTTGATATCGGCCAAGCTAAGAATATCAACAAGAACCCTGTTGCCGAAAACGCTGTCAGAGAATTTGGCTTGGAGTGTTTGAACATAGCCCCAGAGGGAGGCCCCTTGTCAAAGGTCTCACTCGCATTGGCCACCGCCAATATGAACACCAGAATCAGGACCAATGGGTTGTCCGCCAGGGAGATATGGACCCAGAGAGATCAGCTCACAGGGGAACAGCTTCCCATTACAGATCGGCAGATAATCCTACAGAAGCAGTTATCTCGCCATCTGAATCACCCATCCAGTGCCAAGTCCAAAGCCCGCGGTCGAGGTCCCCCCAGTTATCAGTCACTGCAGGTCGGTGATTTGGTTTATATTAAAGGGGATCGTGACAAGACTAGAGCACGGGACAAATACATGGTATGCAGTGTTCGGGATGACAAATGCCAAGTTCGGAAGTTCTCTCAATCACAGTTCCGCTCTAAGACATATGATATGCGCACATGTGACTGTTACCCTGTGACCCCCAACAATTTGGATAGCGGAAATCATGGCCCTGTCAGAGGCTTGCACAAGGATAGTACTCCTAATGACTCAGAGGACTGTATCCCACAACAACCCTCCTACACAACTATTCAATCTGAGCCGACCATGGAGTGTATGAATGAACAGGTTCCAGACCCACAGTCTCAGCCGGACATACCTCCAGACATCAGTGTTCCCCCTATGGAACCTGATCCTCCAGTTCCTCCCACTGACACTGGATCCCACATGGATGAGACTCCCACCATGACGTCTATGGAGCCTCCTAGTGTACCAGAGGCAAGTGCACTTCCGTCCCCCAGACGGTCAACCCGTTCAAGGAAGAAACCATTATGGCAGTCCAGTGATGAGTGGGACATGAACTAAAGCTCCCATGTGTGTAGAGTCATGTGCTAGCCTGTGCCATATGTGTGAGCAATTGATATACATTCATTCCACTTGTGTGCCACCTGTATATATATCTGTCCATTATCAAAGGGTGTACGCCGAACGCTGCCCTAAATCATGTGCCTGTATTGTGGATATAACTCAAAGGGTGTACGCCGAACGCTGCCCTGTATAATTATCATAGTAGCTCACATATTGTGTCACATCAATGTGCTGATAGGTGGAGTTGTGACTGATATCAGCATCACTGTATATAACCTTGTACATGGATAATATGGTTTTCATCTACATTACTTGTGAACATTACTTGTGAACATTGCTTGTGAACAACTAACTCTTGAAGACTTTGTAGTTATTGGTTTATATTGTTTATTTCAATTAATCATTACAAATATGGAACTTTATTACACTCATGGACATTGAGTGATAAGACTGTAGTTCAATATCATGTTTTAACATTGTTCAAGCACCATTTCCGTTACAGTGTATTGTGTAAAAGACTATGTCATTTTCTGCTCACAATATTTCCATATTTTCATTGTTTAATGTTTACTTAATATTGTCTATATACTGTCTATATATGTGTATTTGATGGATATATGGAGAGGGAAAGGGAGAAAAGAGCAGTCACGCCATTATGTTCGTTCCGTTTCCCGGACTTTCTCCCGGGTTTTGTATCGTGCAGAATAAACTCCACAAAGTGTTACACTCACCAAATGGACGTTTGTTGATATTATGGCACTTTATTTATATGTTTGTATAAACAACTTTTTCAATACTGTGTAGGCTATATCAGAACTCAATGCCCTACTCTTTTCGATGAGTGGCTGGGGATCTTTTTTTGATTATCACATAGACATGAGAATACAAACCAGGAAACAACTCAGCAGCAGACATTCACCTTTCTTGGCCATGCAGCTGACCCGAAGCACTTGTCCCAATTCAACCCCCGGACCTTTAGCGTGGGAAACAGACGTCTTACCCACTGAGCCGCATCCCACCCCCGATTGATATGTCAGTTTATATAATGCTCTGAATATTATCAACGTAATAAATGTATACCGCTTGAGATATGATGTGTCCCTTTATCATTCTCTGAATAACACACATAAATGTATATCTCTTAAGAAATGATACGCCCCTTTAGAGTTATTTACCTACTTTTCTCAAGAATCTTTTCTCAAGACTCTTTTCTCAAGGATCCATCTAGAATCAAAATAAGTCGGAAATGTTAGGTTCAAACTTTGAGTACATATGCATATAGAGGTGAGATAAAGTTACAGAAGGAATCAGACCTAGAGAGAGCAGGGTGTTGAAGCAGGAGAACCCAAGCTGCAGGAAAATTGGAATTTGATATTTCGATGAAGTCAGAAAGTTCGAAGAAGGTAAGAGTTGATATTGCATTTTCCCTGTCAAAGGAGTCAAAATTAGACAGACAAGTGTCAAAGATGGTGAGCCAACATTTGGAGGACTCCTCTTGCTCCTCTTACACCGAACTTATCCATTTTCCATTTGGATATGATCGAGAATAAATAGGGAGAAGCCTATTTTCAAGGCTCCCTGTTGAGGTAAAGTATAATCAGTACCATATTTCTGCTTTTAATTATTGATGAGCACCTCAATGTGTTGATGAGATCTCGCTGTATTGCGCCAGTAAATGTCAATATGTGCATCGTCATATAACACCAACATTTCATCAAAGTTTCCAGATTGAAAATGTGAAGTTAACCCGAGAAATGCATGCAGGAAATGAGCATTGAAAACTTCTTTTTTCACCTCAACATGTATAACAGTTAACATTTCTTTGATAAAAATTCAGTCATATGTAAATTGACCGAAAGACAACCGTTGACCTTTCTTATGTGCATATTCCTCATAATATTTTGTATAAGTATGACATTTTGGTAAAAATTCTCTGATCAGGGACCAATGTTAAAGCATTTTTGCTTTATTGAAGTGGGTGAGTGGGACTTATAAGGATTGAGAAGTGTTCAAAAGTGGTCCAATCTTGAATGCTATTCCAATCCCTGTGATCCCTCGAAGCTCACGGCATAAAAAGGTTCAAGGGGGGGGGGGATAGTTACAGTCAAGAGTATTCAATGTAGATTCAATATCCATACCCCTGAACAGCACACACAAATTAAAGACAGGTACAAAAATGCAAGTCATGATTATGGTTTTATATTCCCTTTGATGTCTTGTATAATACTGGCATTTCCCCGTTGCCTGTATGATAAGACCACAGTTGCGCATGCAAGGCATAGATTCACTAGTAGTAGACACTACTCGTTCATTCACTCTTGAACAAGTCAGACATCCTCTTTTTCACGGGAGAATGCCAGAATTAAGAATTTTGGATAACAATGCAAAGGTTTGATCAAATTGTTAGAAACTTTACATGCGATCAACAATGTCATGGAAGAAATGCTTTAGCAAGGTTTACAAGCGTACATGTATGATAATGTCGTATCAAAACTGTTGTTTTCCAGAAGTCAAGAGACAAACCTGCTTGAAGCTTTTGGGTCTTCTTGCAGCAGGTACCCTGCTCTGGTAGTGTCCTCTAGTGTTCATTAAAGCTCAACAGGTGGCACTGCATTCGGCAAAACTAATTTTCAGGTCAAAGTGTCAAAGATACAGAAACTCGGCCTCGGCAGAGCGAAATCGGGAGGATGAGTACCCTATTAAGGTTTAATTAATCACATTATATTTATAGATAACGTAATAACAGTACAGTTTGAATAAAAACGTTGATGTGTGCCTTAATTTATGATGATAGATCCGTAAAGGGACAGTGGTGGCGATAATAAGTGAGTTCAAACACTGACAGGCAGAAATGACAAGTACATGTATTTACAACATGTGTCTCATGTGATATGGCTTATTAACTTGTAAAGGAGTTAAAAGTAGCCTCAACAGACACATGGAATGGCAAGACAGTGTTCACAGTCTCAAGTCCCCGCTAAACAAAATCTCTGTGGCATGGAGGGTTTTAAATTTAACAGTAATAACACCCAACACTACGTACAGTTGCAATCAAAAGTAGAGCAACAAATTTTGAACTCATGCTCCAATTTTAACAATCTTGGTGTCATTGGAAGGTCTTGAAAACTAGTTTCACATATATGCATCATATTTGACATTCCCATTTTATTTTGTAGAGATTTAGAATTTTCATTAACGAATTAACAAATACATGACATGTACTGTCCACCACTGGCACCAGATGTGATGCCAATTGGTTTTGCTGAGTAAACTTAAAGATGTAGGTGCACATTTGTCAGTGACAAGTATCCGCCCAGAGCAGGCCTGACTCTAAGTGGCTACAAAGGTTCTCTGGGTCCTCTCAAGCTTAACCACTGTAATCAGCAATAATTGGTAGCAACAGAAAATGGGTTGGACAAATGTAGACAAACTGTAAGTCTCGGAAAATGGATAGACTAGTCCTCGGCTTGGAATTTGTGTGAGATTTAATGGGATAAAACAAAACTGCTTTTTTCAAGAAAAAAAATCCAACAAGAAAATTTGTTATAATTTGGGGCAAAAGTTTTTTGGTGCTAGAAAACTACATCTGGAACTCCAGTGAGATCATGTCCCTCTGGTGGAGATTGCTACTATGAAGTTATAGCTAGAGTATCAGAATATAGTGTGACCTTTCTAGGGAGTTTGGTGTACAGTTGTTGCAAGAGTTTTACTTGGTAACAGTGCCAGTGGCTTTCACCATTATTGAGCTGTGCACCATTTGGATTGTCAGTGATATAAAACCTGGCCAATTATTCCAGTGAGATTCAGACTAACCTTTCCCTGACTTTTTATACTTAAGCCAAAACCACACCTCCACTGAAGCTTGCTTCATATGTGGAGCACATTCATGTATAGTACAAGTTCGATTTTCAGTCAGGCATCAAATAACAATATGTTTATTTGCATGAAATTATGATTGATATGATTTGTGGTGTGTTGTTTTAGGTTGGGGATGAGCCAAGAGGTTTGTGGAATGTGTCGGATGCTTCCCATTTTTGGAAGTTACAGTTCTGTCAGAAATAACTGTAATAGAACAGCAGTGACTCGTGCACACAGATTCAAATATGTACGCACATACCCCACAATGCTTGTGATGCCAGATGGCGCCACCATCACAGTGCGGTACAAGGAACCCCGAAAGATTATAAAGGTAAGCAAAAATTGGATCTGCAAAAATACATACCACAAGATAACGGATTAAAATGGATTAGTTACCAAATGGTCTCATAATATTGAATAATCACAAGATTGTGTGAACATATAGGTTCACAATATAAAGCTGGTTCATCTTTTCCTAGTCTACTTTTAGCTTAACTGTGAATTATATTTTTTAGCTTCCTGAGGACATCAGCCAGCTTTCAGAGGCAGAACGCACTCTGCGACTTGCACGAAGGAAGCCAAGAGAGAAAATTGTTATACAGGAAGAACTTGAGGACAGTTTTGATGTGAATCAGTATCGCCACCTGTGGAAGAAGAAGTAACACTGCAAAGTTTTAGAAAAATTGTGGGCAGATGATGGATTAGATTATATTCATATTCTTGTGCTGCTTTATAGACAATATCTTAAATCAATGTAATCAAAGAATAAGATCTAAAAATAAGATACAAAAAGACAATTCATACATATATATATCACACAACCCTCATTGAATGTTAGATTGTTAGTGTAGATATTATTTATAAAGTTGCCCACATTGTAAATATACATAATGTAAATATAATTTCCAAATAAATAACAAAAAATGTTCAAATGTGGAAAATATGGTTTGAATGTTGTTATGAGAACTATTGAAGAGACATTGATGCTTCTCAAGGTTAGAATTTAAAAGATGATTTATGAATTAAGATTAACATTTTATCCAACAACATGTGATACATGAGAGTAGCAAAACTGGGAATAAAGCTGCCACTCCTGGTGAAAACTTAGAGCAAAAACAAGCACACTTTATGCAAGTTCACAAATGATCATCACACTAGCTTTTAATTTATATATTGTAATCATTGAAAATAACTTTGAATCAAATTTAAGAGCTTTTGCCAACACCTTTTGTTTTACAAAGGTTGTATTTTGAAAAAAAACCATGTCCAGATATGTCACCTATATTGGCAATGGAATATCTGAACTGTTTTGCAAAAATGATAGAATTCAGGATTAACATGACAATTATTATTTGAGTTTTTCATGTCAATATGATCCTAGCTATGTGCTGCTATTAGAAATATATGATCAATGCTTCACATCCAATAATATATACTGATTTTAAAATAGAACTTGATATAGAAAGTTGTCCAAAGTTGAAAGCATGGAGGAACAACAGCTGTATCAAAATTATTTTTTTTTATACTTGCATCTCAAACTTTATCTCTGGTCATTAAATTGAGGCATCTGCATTAGCCACAACAGAAAATGGCATGAAAGTATAAATTCAGACACAATTTGAATAAAGAAAAAATATCATCCATGATTGGAAACTTAAAGCACCTCTTAGTAATCACCCTGTCTGTGCTGTGTCTGTTTGTCTGTTCTCCTTTCTGTTTGTTCGTCCACTCCAATGCCACACTGCTCCATATCTAACTGGGTTTGTTAAGGTACTGGAAGGTAAATTGCAGTACCTCTACTAAGATTGTGCAAGGAAATTTGTTCTCTCCCCTCATGAAAGAAAAATGTTTTTACAATCTGTATTTGGGAGAAAAATGGATGTTTTTAAAACTCTGTATTTAGTGAGGACTTGGCGTGGCAAAATGGTGATGGAAGTGGTTAGTTCTGTCCGATGTCCAGCTTAAAAGTGGGTGAAAAAGTGGGCTGTTTGTTTGCTAGGGATTGCAAAAAAATAAAAAATAGAAATGTTATATACAGATATGGAACTCCTGTTGATCAGCTGATGATAAACGACCATCCTTTGTTACCTCAAATGACCCTGTTGCGAGCTAATTTAAACGTTCTACCATTATCATCAACATTATATAATTATTGTTATCAGTATATTCTGAGAAAGCTATCTATGTGATGTTCAAATGTAGATCACATGGTGATTGCCACTTCCCGTCATTGTCATTATGGACACTTCTTGAAACCATTTGCTAGCTGCTCACTGGTTGAAATAATTGGCCTTGTCTCCCACTATTGTCTCAACTGCTGTGATTGGTCAGCAAACCGGATGTGTGTACAGTGGTCATAATATTATTATAAAGAGACAAGTGACCGTTATGTCACATATACTGACGATTGTGATTAATGCAGGCCACAGGAATATCTGACTGAACTGATTTGCAAAAATGATAGTTTTCATAATTCACATGACAATCATCATTTAAATTTTACATGTTAATAAGTACTTAGCTATTTGCTGCTATTGGAGATATATGATCAATGGTTCACATCCCATAATATGTGTTAAAATAGAATATGCAAAAAGAGCCTCATTGGATGTACAGATCGAGGCATTCTGCAGATCAGTGCATCCCATATCATACACAGAGACCACACACGGCTGCCACAGGTCAGGAAAAACCCAGGGTTTTTTATATGTTCAATGGGTGTGAAAAGTCAGGGAATTTTAAAGTTGTGAATTATGAAAAGCTTACTACTTTAAGTTAGTCCAGAGTTTGTTTAATTGGTCAGTGAAATCATAATCAAATGCCCATTTTGACATTTCTGACAAAATTGTTGATCTTAATTATTTAAATTTATATTATAGGTAATTGATTCAAAACCTTTATTTGGCCACAATAATCAGGACCATGAGCTCATGTATGACCAATTGGTCAAATATTGGTCAGCCTAGGTATATCATATTTTGCCTCATATTGTGCCTCATGTAATGCAGACAAAAAAATTCTGCAAAAAATATACCAATGTCACCAGATATTCCTGACCAAATAGTGTTTACAACTGTACTGCTCAGGTGTTGGATCTTGGGTACTAGTGCTTCCAAGTCTTACGTCTTTCAAAAGCATCTGTAACAATAATCTGCAACATATAATATGCATTTTCACAATTGAGAACAAATTTCTAACACAAATCTTTCTTGTTATATAAACCAAAAGGTGAATGTCTGGTGATCATTAGGGTATAAATCAGGACAAGAAAACCAACTCCAGCCAATGTATAGTGGTGCTATTGCCACACTTTGGACTGTTGCGATTCACGACTCAGAGCTCACAGTACCACAATATGCGACGTGCACAGAGAGACTGGCACTGAGAATTGCAGGGGCGGATCCAGGATTTTTTACCCCGGGGGGCTCAAATGTCCCATAAAGTAAGGGGCTCCTGTTCCCAAAAGCGCCCCTAGCCACAGACCCCCGGGGGGCGTCAACACCCAAAGAACACCCCCCCCCCCCACCACCACCCCCCTGGATCCGCCACTGGATTGTGTTATGTCAATGTCTGGCTTGGAGCATGTGACCTCTGTCTGAGGACCTCTGAACTTCTGGGTGTTCACGTGTTCAATGCAAGCTCCCATGCCCATATCTATATAAAGTGTGGAGATATCAATAATCAGTGTCATTCAGGCAGTAGACGATACCAGACAACTTTCATTATCCATATTTCAAAGTTTTATGTTGAGACAATAGTTATTTAATTTTTATCTTAAGCAGTGGCTCTGCAATATGAGTTTTTTCATTTTTTTATGTGCTACCCTGATTGTAGGCTCTCAGACAGGTGGGTAAACTTTAAAGATAATTTCGTAATTTGACATATTTTCTTAATTTTTTTTCATAAGGTAAAGGATTTTCTGTCATTCTGTCTGTCCATCAAACTTGATATTCTCCTATGAAACGTTTGGATAAATTTCTTAGCTATTCTTAGATAAGATGTTGTTTTGTCAGGAGATAAATCTATCAATATTCCAAAAGCCTAAGATTTTTTTCTATTTTTATGATTACCTTTGCATAGCATAGCTTCAACAGTGAGGGGAGAGAAAATTTCTGTCATTCTGTCTGTCTGTCATCTTTGAACTTCTTTAATTCTGCTAATCTAAATAATGCTTCAGTGTGAGGGTGATAGAGTCAACTGCCAAACACTAATTTTACCATATTGAAAGTTCTTTGTCCTCAAAACATAATAATTACTTGAAACTATTATTTATAAAACAATTGCCAGGCAAATGTTGAGAAACAATACTAATCAACAATGGTCAGCATAGTTTTAGGTCATTCTCTTAAAAAAGTATTACTCATTATATTTTACTTTGAGTCCACATATGAATACACATTTGAATTTATTTATATAATGTTCTTCTGGAGTTTCAATCATACATCAGAGATGGATCTAACTTTCAACAATATTATGTATTATGAGGATATGATATAATTGTTACATGGCTGCAGATTAACATTCTTATTGTATTTATGTTACAGATATCAGCTAGATATTAACCTAATAAAGATATCAGACAACATACTTTCATGATAATGACAATGTGGCTTTTGATTATGATATAGGAAATGATTATTTGTAAAGTGTTTATTTATTGCTTGAAATGTTTTTAAAATTGATTGGATTGCTTTGAATTACTTATTTAATTATCTTTTCTAGCCCCGAGACAACCAAGATCAAACACCCTTGAAATCCAGGAGGAATGTACACAGGATGGTATGTTGAATATTAATATATATATATCAAATAGAAGGAAATAGCATTAAATTAAAGATCAAATTTCAAAGACAAACTTTTTAAAATGTGTTTTCAGAGAAAATTAAAAATTCCAAAATGATATGATATGTGTTTCAGATGTGTGGTTTGGCAGAGAGTGGTTATATGTATATAGATATAAAGGCTCCGTGGAGACTCAGTTCCTGGATGAGTCAGCCACCGTGGAGCAGAGCTCCGGACTGAGGCTGGAATGCACAACCTTCATACATCCTCTGCAGGGCTGTCAACGTCTTCTCAAGGTCTGTTTTCTGACTCTATATTTCTTTATTTTACCCATCAGTGTTAACTGATCCTCTTTTGACATCTATCAATGTGTTAGATGGGATTCCTCCTGAGAAGTAGCAAATATGGGTGCATCAAGTAACTCCAAATGAGTCCTCAGACTGCTGGGACTAATGCATAATCATAAATTATCAGATACAATTACAGTTATAACTTAACTATCACCATATATGTTATTTTGGCTCATTCCAAACACAAATGCTCAACATAGCTCTGAAAAGAGGTCAGTGAACCTTATAACAAATTGTTGGTCACATATTTTTAAAACTAAAACTCAAAAAAATATCCTATATATGTTTTACTAATTGACCAATCTGATGATTCTTGGGTTGTGATAAGTTGAAGTTTTAGTTTTTTATGTGCTGCACTCATCATTGTGTTTTTGAGGTATTTGACCTGTGTGCTTTGGTGCATCTGTGTAATTAGAAGCTTGAGATTATTTTGACAGATATTCCAGCAATGATGATTATATATTATTATTATTATTATTATTACTATATCTTGTATTGTTATTTGTGGCAACTTGCCAGTGTGTATCAGTGTCCATTCACTCTTACTATCAGTTTGAAGTATCGATACCACAATCAGCGGTATGGATCTTAATGCAGGGCTTTTCATCCCTTTATGGCAGGTTGTCTAGTATCATTTGCTATCATGGAAGGTCACGGTCAACAACTCAACCCAATAGCAATACACACAACTCAAGATGTTTGTTGTCCAAAAAATATAAAGATTTCATCTTTCAACAGACAAGAAGAGTCCTTATGTGACCAACACAATATGTCGAGTGCACTCATCATCAAGGGCATTGTCCTTATGGGAACATGTTGTTTCTCTGTAATCGGGCCAAGGCCCTGAGTACATGGCCATTATGTGGGTCACCACCCTGTGATCAGCTGTTTATGCCTTCATAGTCACTGGTTGATCACGCACTGTTATCTGCAGGAACACGACCTGAATGTATTGAATTGTGAAGTGGCAAGTCAGCATTCATTGTCTCAAAGATGATTAGTTCAAGTTTAAAACAATCTTTGCCCTTGTTTTCTTCCTATTCAAATTAAGTTGGTCATGACCCTGTCAGGATATTTTTCAAAAACAATAAGACCATGTAGTCGTGAGCAAAATATAGCTAAATATATCAATTAAAAAAAAAATTGGTATCTTTTGAATTTTTCAGAAATGTTTTAAATATCAGCATCTTAGAAATATTGGTTGAGCATTTTTGTTGATAGGTTTACCCGATTAATATGATTGGAGACTTATCATTTTCTGGTTGATTATCAACAAATTGTAAAATTCTTTTTTACCCCCACCAAAATAATTTTTTACCCCCACCAAAATAATTTTAGAAGTTAATTTTAGAAGTTAAATGATATGAAACAGCTGTTAGAATAAGTCATATCTAAAGTATAAAGGAGGTGAAGTTCATTCCATATAAAGGTAAATATGCATGTATATGCAATGCCCTAAGTGTATTTGGGGTTGCAAGCATGGAATGTACAAACTTAATCTTGTTGTCAGCAAGAATATACATGTAACCAGCAAGAATATAGTCCCTGATTTATTCACTGCAGCTGCATGTGTATTTAGGGTTATCAGCATGGAATGTCCAAGCCTCATCTTGTATTCGGCAAGAATCTAAGCACTGATTTATTCCTTTTATGATGCATTATGTTTGCAGGTGGCATCATGTAAGGTGTGGGAACACGACTCAGCAGAACACATCAGTGCCAAGTCAGCACAACTATCAGCTCTTCTCAGCAGGTCTGACATTACTCTGCAATCAAACTAAACAAAATGCCAACTTACCCCCCCCCCCCTAAAAAAAGAGAGAGAAAAATAATCAATTTAAAAGAAAGAAATCAAGAATTACCTTTTTTTATAAAAGAAAGAAATCAAGAATTACCTTTTTGCAGTTTTTTATGTAAATTCTAATATGGTGAAACTTTGAAAGAGATTTTGAAAAATGCTTGATTCATTTTTATTGTATACTTTTCAGATATGATGTTAAATTTCGTTTATCTGGTGGGTATGTTGAGAAAAATATTTGGATGTCTAAGGCAGAGACCCCAGCTTCTGCCAATATTAAACGGGCCATCCTGTCCACCCTGCAACTAGAGAAGGCTCGCTCACACAATATCACTGTCTCTCAGGTAGCACATGCTTGTCCTTTGAGTTGAAATCAAGATAAGATCTGTTATTATATTATTGGTCTGAATTAACAACTTAATTCTTGTGTAGATCTGACATTACTACCTTTGTATATTTTCTTACCTTGAATTTCTAGCTTAAGTGTTCACTTATCTTCTCTTGAATAGTCATTCCAAATGGGAAGGTTTGAAATGTCTGTGAAAGATTAAATGATATGAATTATTACTTGGGATGCATTCTGAAAAGCTAGATTTTAGCTGATATGTGAATGATAAATTCAGCTCTGGATTTGATAACAAACTATGTTTGATCTACAGGCCTCAGTGTTTGGGTCTTGTGAGGTTGAATATTCCCAAATGACGAGTGATGCAGTGACCAGCCTCACAGATCTGATGAAATGCACCGGGTCCCTCAAACATAGACAGGTTCTTCCCTTTGCCAACCTTCCCCTCCACAGCCACTCATCTGTCCTCCAGGTTAGTGTTAATTTTGAAATTTTAGATGGCCAAAGGTCCTCGAAAAAAGGCAAATTTTTTCAGTACCATAAGCCTCATTATTCCATTGCAGGCATATTTATTTGGAAAACTCCTCCAAATTTGAATATCACTATTTATCAACATTTGAAACCTAAGGTTTTTTTTAGTCACAAAACAGAATAAATTCATTGATATTATCATTAAAAATTTTGGATTAGTGATATCAGGCTAAGTTGGTTATTTTTTAGTTTTAATTGAATGACTCTATAGATATGATGTGTTTGTTACCAGGTGCTTCACCCCCGCAGTAGTAAGCAGCGGTGCCATTATGAGGTGGGTGAGAACAGCAGTCTATCTGAGGTGTCCTGCACCAGTCAGATAGACTTCCCCACCGTGGGCTCTCAGGGCTTACATGCCTCAGTCTACACAAGGCAGAAGGTTAAATTAATAGAAGTCAGGCAGGCTGAACCAGTGAGTGCGACAGAACCCCACTGGATGGCAGCGACTCTGGATTATCAGCAGGATGATCCCTTAATGCAGCAGGAGGCAGATTTAGGAGATGTGCACTCTGCTCTGCATGCCATGGCAGAGGAGGGTGACACTCTCACCTCAACAGCTCCCCACAGGTTTAGAACATTAGTCCGCAGCCTCCAGAAAGTCACCAAATCCAAGCTGGTAGGGTTATATAAGAAACTAGCAAACTGTCAGACAACATACTGCACCTCAGACAACCAGGTGGCACTGCAGGACATTTATTTGGATGGGCTAGTTGGATGTGGAACAGGACCCTGCCTTTTTACTGTATCCAGAGCCATCCAGCAATCGTCCGTACCTTCTTATAGAGTGCCCACACTGCTTTACACCATGGCAACATCGCACACTCCAAACAGAGCAACACTTAGTAACATACTGGTAAGAATTGTCATCTTGTTTCCTCTCAGTTTATATTAGGGGGTCTTGATAAAATAGATTTTGGTATTCAATCATATTTTCAAAAAGACAATAATTACAAATAAATGTAAATATGACATAATATCAAATAAAGTTTTCTAAATATGACATCACATTCAACAAAGTATTCTTAAAATGATATCACATCAAAAAGTTTTCTAGATATAACATCACACTGAATAGAGTATTCTGAACATAATATCATATCAAACAGTATTCTAAATATGACATTACATTATATAGAGTATTTTAAGTATAATATTACAATACATTTAGAGTATTCTAAGTATTGAGGCAAATTGTTGAGTCATAGTGTTGCAAGGATTGTTTTTATCTCAATGCAAGTCTTGTATGGAAGATTTGAGTCATGTCCGTACCTATATCTTTTCAGGCAATTTGTACAGATGGTAAATTACCGACCTGTCTCCTTCCACTCAGTATCATGATCAATAAGTTCTGCAAGTCAAACAACATTCAGCAAGACAACAAACAGGTACTAACAAATTCAAACCTTTTTATGCCATGAAATTAATATTGAAATTGATAAAGGTAAAAAAAACAACTTTTTTTTATTTGTGGTGTATTTATTTTTGCAGTCTCCATTGTTTAGAACAATGTCATTGTTGAAGGAAGAACTCGGTGATGATTGTCAGAGTCCACAGTCGAATGTGGCAGGCAAGTCAACTAAATCTGACCACAACGCAGATATAATGACTGCACTTAAGGTATGGAAGGAAAAAAGCAACCTTTTAATGTTAAATCATGGTTTTTGGCCTTTACCATTTCAAGTTGTCCACATGTGTTATGCTATACTTAACAAATGTTTAAAGTCCAGTTGAGTCATTTATTTAATATAGACATTTCATGAAATTGGCAAGCATATTTATTATCTTATTTTCAATAAATGTGATTGTCAGAGCTATGCAATATATATAATTATTGCCCATTATGAGTGATATGAATATGTTATAGGCACTGAGTAACATAGGTGGCACTGCAGTGCACCACTATGACAGTGTTCAGGATAATGATGGAGACAAGATATTGCCAGCCATGCTCACCTGTGCCTCCAACAAGGCTCTCCACCACTCCCTCATGGCCCAGGCAATACAGGTACACAAACACATTCAATAAAAAGGGGAGCATCTATAATATGGATATAACACCAACCTCAATCTCAAAGCAATTCAAAAACAATTTAATAAGGGAGGGCAAAAATGTATAAGTCAGACTTATTAGGAAACAAAAGAAACAAATATGCAAATAATTTTTTTATGTACTGTGTGCGCTTTCCTTCTAGCAATAAAACAATTTTATTTTGTTTATTTACATTATTTGAAAGAAATGCACGTCTTACCTTCCAGGCAATTGTTCACACAGATATGAGTGACTCAACACAGTCACTATTTCTCATGATGTTAAATGACACAGCTTATCCTATGGAGGTGCGCTGTGAGGTGTTCAAGCAGCTGGTGCATCATGGGACGGAAAGTGTCTTAACTGATGTATTGAGATTAATGGAACATGAGGAGATCAGACAGATGCAGGCCTACATGTCATCCTTCATCAATAATATCATTTCCTCACACGATCCAGCTTTGCAGTTGTATGTTTATAGATTACTTTGAGCTAAAATCAGTATGATATATATATATATATATATATATATATATATATATATATATATATATATATATATATATATATATATATATATATATATATATATATATATATATATATATATATATATATATATATATATATATATATATATCTTTGAGGCATATGCTTGATATATTAATTATGGCATATTTAACCAGTTTTAAAACTGATGCTCACTATATCAAATAAAAAATAGCCTAAAATATCTATGCATTACCTCAAAAAGACATTTCTATGTTTTATATTTACAATTGTGCATGAGTACTTATGTTTTATGATTTCCTATTTTTCCTGTGCAGATTGAAGAATATGGTGACAAATATCATAAACAAGAAAAACTTGGAGGTACCAACACTATCCCAGACATCACACCAGCCCCTGTCACGTCAGAGTCTGTTAACAGATGGCACTGCAGTGCTGGAGTTGGCCAGTGGGAGTATTCACCAACACATTGAAGGGAGCGTGCTGTACAATCCTGGTAGTCTGGTGCCCTCCGTGTCTGATCTGCAGGTGTCAATTGAAGTGCTGGGAGGAAGAGTAAACATCTTCAACATACAACTGGAACAAGAAGGTGAGTGATCATGCCTATAAAACATTTGTTGAGTATAATTAATATGTAGACATTTTACATAAGCAATTAAAGTTTTACAAACATTTTTTCTTGTCAGAAATATATCTCTTTAGAATAAAAGAAGGTTACATTTTACAACAAAATATTCATGGCAAAAATACACTTTTATTTATATAGAAAATTACAATAATTATTATTGTATGCTTATGTTGTGAGCTGTTCTGCTTAACAGGGCTGGATTTTCTGGGTAGCAGCAACAGTGAAAGTGGAATTAACTATGAAAACTTTCACCAGACTATTGTTCAAAGGCTGGAGAATCTTCACAAAAGCATCACCCATGCACAAAAGTCCCCAGATGCTACCCTACACATAACATTGTTTGGATATGAAGTTGGATTCCTTCGTCTTCAAGATCTCCGTGTCCTGAAAGAGTTGGCACATGTGGAAACAAAAAATGACCTGTGGCGCTTTGTGAATTTGGAGAATCACCTCAGCAATTTGCCGCAGATTCTTAGTAAAACTTTCAGTAAATCATTGATAATCCCGGTTGTACATGAAATCATCCCAACATCTCTTGGCCTACCACTCAACTTGTTACTAGAGGGCACTGCAGTCATGAAGGTCAACCTGAGTAGTCTCTGGCATAGTGAACCACAATCAATGGAGGATATGAAGAATGTGCAGCTAGATTCTCAACTTAAATTCAGGTATATCTTACATATATCAAACCATCTATGGTAAAAATGACATTAAATATTCATTCTTTCACATTAGGTGCTATTTTATAGCTAAATATTTATTAAATTGACATGGCTGTTGTGTTTGCTTCAGTGGTGCCGGTGAGTTGATGACAAGGTTTATGGTTGGTGCAGCAGGAATTTGTGGATCTGGAATTCAGCATGTAACATCATGGCAGTCTTATGTGGACACCCCTCTGGTGACAAAGTCAGATACTTCAGGCCTACATTTTTCAATCAGCAGAATTCCTTCACCCGAGGATGCATTGCAAATTAGGTCAGATAATTGTAATGAGTATGATTGATTTTTCAATCTTTTTCTGAGTGCTAAGTTGGTTTATAAAAAATAGAACATTTGAGGATCTTGAAACTAAGTTTTTAAATTTCATAATATATATTTTGCAGAAACAAGGTACAAAAGTTGACACAATATGAGGTCTCAGACACAGAAAATGAGACCACACAGGATACTTCAGCAGGATCCTCCTGTCTTTTTGCCTTTCTTCAGAAACTCACTGGCTTGAATTTATGCAGTAAAACCCATGAGACAAGAACACAATGGAGAGGAACTTTGAGAAAAATGGGATGGACTGTGTGGCAGAGTCTCCAACAGAATGTTCAACAATTTTTACAAAAAATATTAAACTTCAGTGGCTCAACTTTCACTATCACTCTTCCAATTCCAGTGAGTTTTTTTTAAATGAAAGTTAATATTTAGAAATTTTGAATATGTCTGTGGTTTTAAATGTAAAATATGAATTGCTCTTTTATATTCAAAGGACATTACCTTTGACAAGCATTGAACCAAATGTTGACAATGGAATAGAGAATTGTTTCCAAAATAGCTCGCCAATTTTTCTTTTTAGTCTGGGTCTAATGAGACAGAGAAGGCAGAGGGGTGGTTTAATTACCTGCAGACTGTTTGGAGCAGGGTTAAATCAGCCACTGTGCACACTCCAAACACCTATATCTCTATGTTGTTTGGTGGCACACACATTTACACATTTGATGGCAAATATTATCAGATACCAGGTGAGAACACTATTTCTTATTATACAAACATAGGGATGTTCACAAGTGGATGGGAGATTTGTTAAAATATGTTAAACTTATATGTAAATTATGTACATTCAAAATCTTTGATTTGTTGTTCTGAAGATCTTTTAGAATGACATTGATGTAAATTGATACCATGTGTTTATACAGAGTACCCAGATGTTGGATGCACATATGTGCTCGCCAGAGACTTTGTGGAAAGAAACTTCACAATCCTGAGCAATAAGATTGGCATCACCCTACTGACAAAGGACATCTCTGTTACCATAGAAACAAGCAACAATAAAATCCGTATTAATAACTCTGACTCTTTCAGGTGAGTGATTTGATTACAAATAATTTTTTTTGCTAACTAATAATTTAATTTGCTCACAATATTCACCCTTGTTTAAACTTTTATTGCAGTGAATTGCCATATGCCAATTGGAACAATAATGTTCAAGTGACCCGCCAGGGGGCAGTGGTGTATATCAACACATCCTATGGAGTAGATATACATTGTGACTCTCATCATCAGCTTTGTGTGTTCAGCATTGCTGGAGAGTACCACAATCGAACCCTTGGTCTGCTCGGAACAAACGACAATGAGCCAGCAAATGATTTCCGTAAAAGGAATGGCGTTATCACCCGTAATGTGTACCACTTTCTAAACTCGTATGAGGTGAGCGGACTTGGGCAATGCAGATGGAGCCACCATGATGTAGACTCGGGTGAGGGCAGAGAGGTTTGCCCTTCACAGTCACATGTACAGCAGTGTAACAATGCATTCTCGTCTGCAACCTCTGCACTTGCTGCATGCTTTGACAAAGTCAACCCTCAGCCATTCAATGTAAGTTCTCTTTCATTGGACCATCGTATCTACAATACATTTTTTGTTTATAAATTGTGAAACATAAATTTAGAATTTAAAGAAATTTAAATTTAAATTCTAAGTCATTTTTATCGGTATGTCATGACAAACATTCTAATAATTCTGATAATTGAGATCTTTTGGCAACCAAATGTTTTTATGTTTATTTTGTTTAATATTTGTTTGTGTTCTAAATATGATTCAAACACTGTACATGTCTTTTGACTCCAACATCAGACAGCCTGTGAGTTAGCAGTGAATGATTGCAGTGCTGACCACCAGGTGTCAGTGTGCAGTGTGACAGAGGCATATCTCACTGCCTGCAGGACAAAAGGAATCCCCCTGCAGCAGATCAGCCATTGTTGTAAGCATCTTCATGTTAAACACCTATATGTGCTCACCTTAATTATAAAATGGAACCACATAGGTTCACACAAGGCCAATGATGGCCATGCCCTTGTGTTATTGCCGCAATGCCACTTTGAGACACCCAAGTAAATTGAACTTCACAATATGTATATGTGCACACAAGACTGATCTGTGAAATTTGTGTACCTTTATTTGAGTGAAAAATGTTTTGAATGAAGCAATTTTGTATATAAATTTGTTATTCATCAAGCCTAATATAGAAAAACACTCTAATATGCAGCAAGCTGTTCTGGCCACTCTCTGGGAAGCTCCTGGAGACAGACAGGTCGACGCAAAGCCGACATAGTGGTTGTTACATCTCTCAACACAAATATGACACGTGAAAATGAGGAAAAGTCACTGTCTGAATATGTTCCTACCCTCCTGCAGCATACGAGGCATTCCCTGAGGAAGAGGGGATATTATGACGTCAGATATGGCCTGGTGGGATATGGAGGCAAGGGCGTCCATTATTCCGCCCACTCACACACACTTAATGGGTCAGTGCCATTTGCCACACATTTTATTTGAACATTAAGTGTTTGTATTTTTTAGATTTAAAAGTTATTGTTTCATGTTAATTAATCATTTATCTTGAAATTTCTATTATCAGTGAACTAAAATTTAAAATTTAAAATCATTGAAATTTGAAATGTTTTTTTTGCAATTTTTTTGTAGGGAATTATTAACCAGTGCTGATGGCCATGCCCACATGAAAGCCAAGCTACAGAAATTAAAAGCTGAAGGAATTAATCCCTCGTCAGCATTGGACGCCTTAACATTGGCAGCGCAATACCCTTACAGAGATGAAGCCTCAAAAATGGTCATTCTTCTAGCTGACAAGGATGTCCAGGTAATTTGCTTTATAGCATAGTTATCCCCCTCGGTGATCTGGAGATTACCGTCGATGTAATAGTGTCTATTTATCAAGTCATCTACTGTCATGTATAATTACCAATCCAACTACTGTCATGCATGTTTATGACAGTTATGGCTGATCCCAAAATCAGCTAATGGGATGGGAAATTCCTGGTCCTCTAGATCATTTTATTTGTGTGTAAGCAATGTCTGAGATGGATCTGGGTTCTCACCTTAGTCTGTGACCACTGTCATTAATAAATATGTCCTCTTCATTCTTAATTGTTGTAACTCCATTTCAAATCTGTATCCTCTTTATAACCTGTGACCCCCATCTCGTCAGATAATCTGATATCTAATATCTGTTACCTTCCCATTAATATGTATCTCATGTGATCTTCCCATTAATATGTATCTGATGTGACCTTCCCATTAATATGTATCTCTTGTGACCTTCCCATTAATATGTATCTCTTGTGACCTTCCCATTAATATGTATCTTATGTGACCTTCCCATTAATATGTATCTCATTTGACCTTCCCATTAATATGTACCTCATGCCATATTTATGTACACTCCTCTATAATTACAGGACAATACCAGTGGAGTGACTGCAGTGGGGCAGAGATTACAGGAGAGAGGTATCATCGTGGATGTCGTGGCTCAGTACGAGCAGCTCGCACCCAAGAAAATAGTGGCGCAGAAGTGGGATGGCTCTGTGATCAGTCAAGATGACACGCCCCATCAGCAACCCCTGCCACAGGTATGCTGGTATCACATTGTATCTGTTTGCCCTGGATGTAGTAATGAAGCATCATAAATGCACAACTGCCTAAGGGAATCTGATAGAATAAACAAAAAATTGTTAGTTCCCCTATTATTCTATGTATGGTTGTCAGAGGTCCTGGATTTATAATAAAAGAATGTGATTCAATTAAATAGTGGATATGTGATATTCAATCAGTTATACTGTCAAACTTTCATGTACAGTACTGTATAGATTATGAGACAATCGTCTAATGCAATTTATTATATATATTTTTTGTAGGGGGCCTATGCTAATATTGTACAGATCAGCCATGGGGCCTTGTTGGATCTTGATTCTGTGGCCCGTGGAAGCAGGCACTTATTACGCCATATTACGCGCACCATTTCAGACAATATCATTTCCCAAACAAATCTGTGCAGACAATGTGCTTGTTCTCAAGCACAGTCAGGTGGTGGCATTAGCAAGTGCACCCTCAACCAATGTTAGACCTCATACTGGCAAACATTTTGGCAAACATTTGGACGCATAATAGTTTAATAGGTGTTTGCACTAAAACATTTAAAGTTTGTATCATTTTGTAAGTCAAATTCTATTTTTTTAAATGAAATTTATTTCAAAGGGTATCTTCAACTTGACATATATGGGGAGATGAGAAAATGTTAAGTAATGTACATAGATCTATGTTAATTTATTGAAGGAAGTTGTAAATATTTTATTCCTCAAATGTACTCATTCATTTATCTATATGTATTATTTGGAATGTGCATCATATCAGCTGAGCGGTTGTGTAAAATGGCACAAAATAACTACAGAAGGAGACAGATATTCACACTCAGAAAAGATTTGATGAAAAATAAAGCATCCCAGAAAAGGTTATTCATGAGAAGCCATGAAACCTCATCAGAAAAAAGTAAATCTACTCAAGGTAAATAATATTTTGAAGGATAATGACAGACAGACAGACCAATAAAAAGATGACATCTGATGCATCAGCAGCCAAAAATTTGATAGAAGTAAAAATGAGGTCACAAGTTGCCAGAGTATTTTTTTAGATGCCCATTTTAAATCAAGTGTCACTTTTACTGTAACTGCTTTTTTAAAAGAGATGTATTATGCCCTGTTCCTGTTTTGACGAAATTTCCAAAGCAAAGTCAAGCATATACCTCTTACAAACATCTTTCATACTGCCCATTTGTCTTTCACTCAGAACATGGATTAAAATGTGTAGAACAGAATGAAATTTGGTGTTAAAATTTTTAAAATGTCAACATAAATTCTTATGCTGATGCTTACTTACCATACCTGGAAGAAATGAACCAGATGCCGACCTATTTTACTACTTCAGAAGGGAAAGGTCACAAATGTGTTATTTTCAGGTTCACAACTATATCAATAACATTAATTCATAAAATATATTTATTAAAATATCTTTACGATGTGATGCATTTAAATTGCACTGTACATGTAAATAAAGCCCATTTCAAAATTTATTACTTCAGTGTTGATTTTTTAAAAAATAAATGATAAAAGAACTAATAAAACTCTGGTTTTAATTTGTACCTTTTGCTAGATAAAATGAAGCAAGTAATTAGTACCATTGAAGAATTGATAAAATATTCAAATTTATAAAGCTGATGTAGATCACTGTTAAATTATAGATTTCAATTTGACGATGGCTTTATTTATTTATGATAATATCTGAATCTTCCCTAAGTACATGGTTTATATGAGTGACCCACAACCTCAAAGTGGGGTTTGTGTGTATAAATGAATGAAAGTGGCCCCAAAGATCTCAAACTTGGCATGATGTAAAGAATGCCCCGCTAAGCAGAGTTTAATGAAGGGAGCTATCATTTATTTTTGTACACATTATTAATATCAGCAAATTGGTATCGATGGATTTCCTGAGCGGTCATGCTTCAGTGAACTCTTGAACAAAAGGAAACCAAAATGTGCTGTAAACAGTAAAATTTCAATATTTGGCGGGGTTGTTTCTAGCATATGTGCATGTAAATATATACAGGCCTTCCCACATTTTTGTCCCTTCTAATCATCATATATGCAACCTGATCTTTCCAAACCAATCCAGTCAGTTTGCCTGTCAATTCATACATTTCTGTCCAAAAGATCTGGAGAAATAAGTATTTTCAATAGGTCAGTAATAATACGTAATGTGCTGCCATTTTGTCGATCTTACAAAAAGACTTGTTCCTGACAGATTGAGATAAATTAGTATTGATGTTAACATTCACTGTCTTCAGTTAGTGATAGATTGGTCTTATTTTGAGTTTGATAATGCATCTTGATCAAAAATATTTGTACAAGTAAAACACAAAAAGAAGATATTCTTTGAAACACAGACAATGAATGCCATGATAAAATCTGTGGACTTCTTTCACCCATTGATCTAAACAGTTGATTGACACCTCGAAAATACATTTGGATATACCATAGACATATCATGTGAAAGAAATTCCCAGAAATAGTGTTATTATAAATAGTGGCCCAGGTATTATTAACAGAGAAAATTATATAATTATTTCAATCTTCACAAAAAAGTGAATATAGCGAATATATATATGACTGTGTGAATGAATATTTTGTATTTGTGTGTACCGGTATATCATATATTTAGATTTATACTTTATATAAGATCCACATAATTTGTGTGTATTTCAACTATTTAAATAGTTGATTAGCATATCTGAAAAATAATACTATGAGCGCCACAATAACATCCGGTCTGTTGACCAATCATGGCAGTCGAGACAATTGTGGGAGACAGTGGCAATTATTTTGACCAGAGAGCAGTTAACAAACGATTTACAGAAGTTTCCATAGTAACAATGGTGGGAAGCAATGGCCAGGTGTCTACATTTCAGAATCGCATGACTGTTTCTGAATTTATAATAGAGACAAATATTCAAATTAACTGGCAACAGGTCATTTGGGGCAGCTACAGATGGTCTTGCATGCATATATACCTCAATAATAATCCTATGATATCCGTACGCACATCCGGAAACAATGATCACATTGATGGTTTTCTCAGAATAAATGAGACAAATAATTAAACAACTGGAAAGAAAATGTTATTTGACAACGGGGTCATTTGGGGCAGCTACGGATTTTCTGGTATATATATTTTCTTAGCATTTCATACAAACAAAAGAAAACCGTCAATTTACACTTCATTTATTTTAAGTGATCCAAACATTCAAAATAATTACACTTTTTACATTTGAAATTGTACAATTTTCAAATTACACAGCAGAAATGTATCTATAACAGTTTAACATTTTTCTGTTTGCACAAGTAAAGGCTTCACAGCAAATGAACCAATGATTGTTTGTAATCCACAATCACACTATTCCATTAACAATTATCTTGATTTAAAATTCATTTGATACATAAATGAATATTGTGTATCACAAATTACACCAATAGATGCCTGCATTTATAATAAGGACAATAGGAATGCTTTTTTCCCAACAAATGGTTAAAATATATAATCAGTTATTTTTTTGTGGTAAAACCAAAATTAAAAAAAGTGACATAATGGACTTAGACATTTGGCTTTTTGACTTGTTTCTGAAAGTATGCGATATAAACAGGCAGGAATGATAATTAGTTCCAATATTTTTAGGAATGATAGTTTTTGCAAATAGATCATTTGATATATCAAAGGGGGGAAATATCATGGGGAACCAGTTGTGAATTTTTATTCATATATACTAGACAATAAAATAATGATAATATGTCAATCAATCGCACATGGTCACCTTGGTCAAATAAGATGATTTCCCAAATGGGCAAGTATCCATGTGAATATTATGTCATGACCGTGCCTTTGAAACACACACACAAAAAAAAGAGAGTTTAAACATGTAAAAAGCCAGCTAGACTTAATAAATGTTCAGTTCTCACTCACACAAGTGCATAAACAAAAAGAATATGCTGAGAACATTAATCATTCCTCAAAGAGAAAAAACCTATTGTTGTGAAGGTGGTTGTAAAGTAGTATTATGTATGCTTTTCATAAAATTAAATATCTTGACAAATGACAAAGTGCTAGAAATCATTAGCTTTCATTGAAAACATTTTGTTTGATGCACTATTAGTAATAATCAATGTGAATTATTTCTAATGTTTATTATTTGTTTTATTAGTTTGTAATTTGAGTAAAAGAAAGACACCAGGAGTATGAAATGAGTAAGTACAGGTGAAATCATTATGAGATGAGTTAAGTATTGTTGAAATCATCAGACTTTGGAAGCTTAAAAATGTGGCAATTTTTCAAAGTAAAGAACATTGTCTAAGCACCAGAAAGGTAAAATTGACAATAACTGTCTTGTGTGTAATCAACAATGTTATATGCACTCCAAAAAGCACACGACTGCCTGTACATTAATACTAACTAAACCGTGCTTCCACCTAAACAGTATACTTGCTCACCACTAATTCTCTAAAGTTATAATGAAAATGTTATTGTTAATGTTCTATAAATCAAATGACAACCAATAATTTCAGAAAATTCCAAAGCAATATATAGATGCATTTGTTGAAAAATGAAGTAAAATCACAGCTTTTCACAATAGACCTAGCATGTCTATGAATCAATCTACTCTTGGCACTGCACAATATAGAAAGTGTGCTGGTGGACATATACAATCTCACAAGGTTAGACCAGACCAAGAAAACTTCATAAAGAACAACATATAAATTCAAAAATATGTTTTGTACACCAGACCAAAAGGGCCACAAGGTGCACAAAATGGCATTTGCAAATTACAATGATATTTAACAGTAAAAAGTGATTATGACTACAATCTTCCCACAATATGATACATGGATACATACTTTCTTAAGGTACCACTGGTTGCAGTACCATTTATATATTTTCCAAACCAACAAACAGCATTTCTGTGAAAACTCCATACATCAGTTAAATTTCAATTTGAATTGAAATCTCCATAAATGTTCACATTTTATTGGGCTGCTTCTATATTCAAACTGTTTAAGGATGAGAATAAACACAGAATACATAAAGCAGGTCACTCTTTCATAAGACTAACAAAAACAATGCAAATATAGTTTGTTTACATCCAAAACTAGATTTGATTATATTACAACATGAAAGGTATGTAACAAAAGAAAAATATTTTTATGTACATTTATATAACACATTTACCAGGTATATACATATATACCCCATGCCTATGGTAGACAGGACTCCATTCTCCAGATTTATATCTTTGAATATTAATTTTTTCTCAAGCATATTGCAAATCTAGATTGCTGGTAATTAAAATTGTTTGATCATTATGTCATTATCTCATATGCTTGGCAAAAAGTAGGCAGAAGAGATGTGGGTATCCTTAGCCCTGTCAGTTGTATTATACTGCTCTGTGACCTTGAATCCAATGATCTCAAGACAAATCTTCAATATTAGGTCAAGGTCAACTACATGTTAATCAAGGGCATGCACATCCAACATATTCATTAGAACTGTCCGCACAGCAAGTTTGGTGATTTTCTGAAATATCAATGGCAAGATCCCCAAACAGACATGCAGATTGTCATTAATACAGAATGCACAACTATAACTGTACTCCCCTCGATATAATCAGGGCTGATGAGAACCAACAGAATTTCAACATTTAACATCAGGAATCTAACAAATTAATATTCCTGAATCTAATAAATTCACACGTTGATCAAACTCTTGCAACAATTTGTGCTATCTTCTCCATATTAAAGCAATGTGGCACATTTGAATGATATGCAAGAACTTCATGATTTACATCCTAATGAAGTTATATACTTTACAATAATACTGGTGACAAGATACATTAATTGTATATCTAAATGTTAGGGGATATGGTTTCTAATACCTTTTTACACTCATACATTCAAGGAAAGGAAATTTATATTATGTGGTAAAACCTGCTTTATAAATGCATTCCCAATTGTTTAAGCCTGTCTAAACCATTATCCAAATATGTCTGACCAAAATTTAGACATCAAATCATCAAACTACAAAAGGTTAATTACACATAATACCTTTGTGTGATACATCAAACTGTATCTAAAATCAATATTTTCTTTATAAAAGTCAGATTCTAACCACTTGAATTTCAGCTGTATTAGGTTTCAAACTTTGGGTGGCCTAAGTATTATTGATGCTGCATGTAATACTGTGAACCCCAATAAGTGAAATGACAACCAAATGATATCCAAATCTTTGTGAACAATTTAATTTTAAAAACTATCACAAGCATATTCTATTGTTGGAACTTTATTCTATTGTTGGATCACCTAGAATTGAGACTAGGGTTTAAAATCAAACTTGTTGAAAACAATGAGCAAAAAATACTGTTTACTATATATAGAATGCTTTGCATTTAAGATTCTTCTCTGTTTTTATTTTACTTGACTGCTATAAAAAGATTTGCATAAATTCCTCCTGTAGACTGATCAATCTTGTACCTGAAATCTTTGCAATACTGTGCAGTAAAGTATTACATTTATTAATATGGTCAAATTTTCTCTGCCTAAATTTGTCCTTTTCCCACCAAAAATGCTTATTTCAAGATCTGTCAAGATATATTCTCAATAATAATACTATGAGTGCCGCACACAAATCCAGTTTGCTGACCAATCACTGCAGTCGAGATAATGTTGGGAAACAATAGCAACTACTTAGACCAACCAGAGAGCATCTAATGAACAATTAACCAAAGTGTCCATAATAACAATGGCAGGAAGTGGCAATTACCACGTTTACATTTCAGCATCTCATTGATGGCTTTCTCAGAATAAGTAAAAGAGGTCATTTGGGGCAGCTATGAATGGTCTCATAATATATAAAACTAAAAATTCAGTAGTCATCAACACTTACGGTCTCTATTTTGAATCTTAACAAGGTACTTAATAGCAAATCAAGTGACACTTTCTGGTATTTTCTGGAAAAATCTCAAAATTGCTCATTAATTCTGGGTCCTGGTCAGTTTTGAGATTCAAACATCTTAAATATTTTCTACAAGTTTTCTAAAGTCTAAACGTAACTAACACTTTACGGGAAATATAGGGAACTATGAGGATTCTTTTTAAAGCTCTTTTAAGAATAATTCTGCTTTGTCAGCATACAAAATATTGATAAATCATGTATTACTACATTTTCCAAAGGATTCATTTAAATATGTTACTGTGATGTAATTTACATGAATATCACAGCATGACTGCCATCCATCTATGTACATCCTGTATCTGTCAGATTATCCAGGATATTGTGATACGCAGAAACATACCTAACTTGGCAATGCTATATGTTTTTGAGCATATTTTTATTGAAAAAGCATGAACATCATCACAATATGTCCAGTAGTTAAAAAATGTCAACATGGACAAATATGAAAATTGATCCTTGTTTTCAACCAGCAATTATTACCTTTCCACAACCATCATGAGTGCAATTTATTTTGCACAATAATAGAAGAAAGGTATTAAAAGTGTGGACATTTTTTTAAACATTGTTATGACCACATGAAATTTAAGTCATTCTTCTGTGAATTATCATGTTATAAACATTGATAAAGACTATCACATCTCATAGAAATAACTTACATTCAGTCACTGATCATCAGGCACTTTTCCTATCTCACCTGCAAAAACATCTCTGAGCATCTAGCCTCTTCTCTCTATCTGGACAAATTCTCACTTAGAATCTTGATCTGTGCTCCCTTTCTCAGAACTCCATGGTTCAGATACCCACAAATGAATGTATTTTCATGGCAGAAAGGGTTGTTCCAACATTATCCATTAAGTAGTAAAAAAATAGATATCCTGTATTGTTTCACAAAATAAAGGTTTAACATAAAATAATTCAGATAAAATGGTATAATGTCAACAATAAGTAACAAATTTACACAACTTCCAAAAGTTATCAATGAAAAAATTGCAGTTTCTATGGCCCTGGGCCACAGGAACTGCACAATTTTGAGGAAGTTAATTTGTCAAAGACTGTCAAATCTAAAAACACAACAATTCTTTATATATATGAATGCACTGCATTTTCCCCAAAAATTAAAGAAAAATTAACATATGTTAACCCTTTTCAGTTTTTGCTTGCATTTCAACACTTTCAATAGTTAAATTCCAAAACAAACCACCAATCTCACTTCCAGCTTTCAACTGCCTTTTTTTAAAAAATCCAGTCTAAACCAATAAATTCCATTCAGTCAATTTTCAAACAGTGGTCTAAAAAGGTGTAGCATTCCTCTATATATTCCATGCGATGGTGTTTGAAATGAGCCACATGAGGAGAATCATCCCAGCATTTTACATGGACTGATATTCCTTGCTTCTTGCGAGCTGCAATGACTTCATCTACATCTTGATACATGACAACCTTATCCCCCTTGGAGTAGAGGAACAACTGAGGCCATGGACACCTGTTATTCTTCATCTTATCAAAGTAGGTGTCATAGGCAGAAAGGGTGTTGGTGCTCTGGAAGCCTAGATTTTTCAAAAATTTCTGTATTACTATGTAGATCATCCAAAAGAAGGCAAATATGTAGCGCAGGAACATTGGAATCTTCATGCTTGCTATGAGAGCTTTGGCAGCTACTAAGAGGCGCCGCTTGGATGGGACACTATCCATGACACACCCTCGTATTCTTAAGTTGCTGAACTGTTGGTCCGACGTGAGGATTTCTGTGATGTAACTATACACGTATCCACCACCATTGCTGAAGACATGAAAGAATATAGGGTTATCCTCCAAGCTCATGTCGAATATGAGCTCCAGTATCTTTCCTGCAATGGGTTTTAGACTTTCAGGCTTGTAGAACACCTTGTCAGTGGGAGCAGTGTAGCGAATTGTGATGCATCTGTAAACATAAAATATTTTAGTTAAAAGATGAATTGATGAACATGAATTGATGTTTGTTAAAAAGTTTGGATTTTGTAAGAATTAAAATATTTTGTGGGGGGAGGTTTTCTCATGAGTGCCTTTTTGGAACATGCATATATATGTGTGTGTATGTGTGTGTGTGTATATGTATCAATATGTATGTGTATGTGTTTATCAGAAACACTCTATACTCTATGGGTGACCAGTGACCACTGACCAGTGTTTTCCTGGTGAAGTGGACAATTATTGGCATTGTCGACAAAGGGACCCTGGGTACCTGGATGGTTCCAGTACTTGTCACTCTTGACTCTGAGAGGGTAGTCTGACGTTTGATAGCATAACCATCTCTTGTGCTTGGTAATGCTTTGCATGACCAATAGTGTCAATACTGGTGCCAAAGGATAAAACAATGCCAATGCCAATGACCTCTGCTGCTGAACTGCTGTAATTGCGGGTAATTTACAAACAACAACACACTACAATAAGAGCACAGTTTTAGCAGTCCTTCTGAATTCTTAGGTCATATTTTTAGTTAAAGAATGGGAGCACTGACAGCATGATGAGTCCATGACTGGCATGAGTTATGGCTTTGTTCCTTGGCACTGATCAAGCCTTGGCTGTCTTAATACTGCATGGCCAAGACCATCCAAGAATAAAGTCAAAGTGCACAATTGCAGGTCAAATTTAACAGTGTATCACTTCACATTTCGCATCTTTGAAAACTCACTGATGCCAAATACAATAATGCAACATGACCATAATGACTTAGTTTTTAAACTGAGGGGAACAAATCTGACACTCAACTGAGAAATGACATTTTAACAGAACTGCAAACTCACCTCCTCTGCTCGTATATCGCACTGTATTTCTCTAAATGCTTTTCTTGACACCCCATCCAACCAAGCAATATGACAACAGGTTCCTTCTGTTCTCCATCGCCCAAATCAACAAAATCTTCATCGGAAATATCTTGTGAAACTGGAGAGGGAAAAGTTATGTCATAATCCAAATCTTCAGACATTTCTTGGTCCGCCATGATGGGATTCCTGAATGACAACTTTGTTACACTAGCGCTGATTGGATGTTGTGGTAAAGGGAAGGCCAATCACAGAAGAGTTCTCTTAAAATTGGCCGTTTCCATGGATATTCCGTCAACTCAACAATCACATTACCCATGTGCATCCTTCCTGTGTTGTTTTGAAAGTCTCATCCGATTTATTATCTAAATTTACAGTGAAAAGTTGTTGAGGTTTATTTTCTTGAGAAGGTAAGTTGTGCCAACGACATCACAGCTGGAATCATTAGAAAAGAGACTGTATTTGTATCAGCACAAAAAATGGCAAAACGGACAGTTAATTTAACTCTAGCCAAAGCCAAAATGAACATGGTCAGCGATCATTGCTTCACAGCCCTCAATGGCCTCAGCCTCAGGCTCAGCATTCATGCCATTTTGACCAGGAACTTGGTTTACTGTTATTTTTTGAATTTGTCAGTCATTCATCATGTCAATATTAAAACGTCATAAAAAATTGCACATGATAAATTCATCACAAAATGTATGATTTCCAGGACTGCATCTACATGTAACTCATTCTGAGTGTTGGCATCGGCTATTCTTGGCATTATACATATGTAGACCTCCCATAATATCCAGGCTTGGACTCTCATTCACCTTGTTTTTGTGAGGAAAAAAATTAAATGAATAACAAAAATAAATAAATAAATAAATAAAAATAAAATTATGCCAATGTTTTGAACATCAGAATATTAAATAACTGACAAGTAGAGTCCAAATGTTAAATCATTGATTGTCAATAATATAAACAACCTATAGTGTGTTTTCATAACAAACTGAATCTTTTGCATATTCACCTTACATATTGCATTTTTGAAATGCCTTTTAACATAATGCTATTTTTTACATTGACAAATGAATAATTGCTTTCTTTATTGATTGTCAGAGCAAAATATGAGTTTAAGCTTTCAAAGTACTATTTAATTAATTGCATTTACACTTAAAACAATGGGCAGGAAGAATGCCAAACAGTGCTAAAACATCTGCAAACTAAACTTCTTATTGCATTGAAATATAAAAAATGCTAAATATTGTAGGATCATACAAAATGGGATCTGCAAAGCAGCAGACTGCCATTACCAAGGTAATGGGTCTATTACAAGAATGGGACAAGGGTTCTAAAACTACAAGAAGACAAATTCTTGAAGACTTCATCGGACAGAACCAGAACAAAACAGGTCCAGAACTTGAGGCTGAGTTTGCTCAGGCAGCCAGCCTCTTTCTCACCAGACTTACTGCCTGGCTCAGGTTGACGTATCCTTCTATAGATTAGTACTTCCAAGGCAAATAAAAGATACAAATGAGTCAAACATGCAAACAATAGATGATAATTTCCATTTTTTATATTACAGTGTTTGCCATATTTTTTTCATACAGGCCATAAATACATCTTTAAGTTGTACCGGTAAAAGTTCTATATTCTTAATTATTTAAAAGTAACAATTATATCTCAAATGTCCTTAATGCAAATTTAGATATATGATTGGAACTTGTCTCAACGAACAATTAAAGGGATTACAGATATTCTTATCAGCATCAAGTGGGTAAGTCTATGTTACTTTTTTTCATATAGATAACTTCTTGCATGCATATATATTTTATGATTTTTTCTCACACCGTCTGTCACAGTTAACAGGAATGATTACCAAGTATTCTAAATACATAGGAATCAGTAGTAACAAATACAATGTTATTGATTGAAATGTCAAGCAGAAAATGAAACCATTTTTAAAATGTAATTCTGATAAAAAGACTAACTTATTCATGGAATTATGACTTATTTGATATTACTCTTTTCAGGCACAAGTTCTTGGCAGAGTTTCTAGAGGTTGGTGGTGTTCTGACTGTGCTGGAAATATTAGGTCTGAAACAAGCCAAGGAAGAAGACAAGGCTGAGGCTCTGGCTTTGCTGACCTGTGTCGCCAATGCTGGACGCAAACACAAGGAACTTATTTGTGAGAGCTATGGTCAGTACATTCAGACAAATAAATGGTGTTATCAAAATGTCTTTTTCGTGCCAACTTTTGGGAGTAACACTACTGCCTCAATTCCTAGTTGATATATAAGTTGAGTACCTGATCAAAGAAAAAGGAATAATTGGCCTTTATGCTAAATTCAAATAAAGTATGGTAGATAATTTGAATGTCTATATTTTTTTTCAGTGAAGTTGAATACATTAATACCTCCAAATTTGAATTTTAGGTATCAGAGCAATTGCTGAATGTTTGGCAAAATCTAGATCAGAAGAAACACAAGAATGTGCCCGCAATTTGCTACAAATTCTTGCCCAAGGTAACCCCAAGTTTGAAATGCAGGTATACAAAGGACTCATTGCATTATTGCCATGCAGCTCACCTAAAGCTCAACAGATGGCAGCACAAACTCTACGGGTCGTACAGGTATGATCAGAATTTAGTTTAAATTGTTAGAGTACATAGATGATAATGAGACCACTATATGTGACATTCTTTAACTATAAAAAGGAATGTTCTTCACAAAATATGTATTATATCAACACCAAAGATACATATTTAATCTTTGGCTACAAATTATTCAATTTCAATTATTCAATTATCACTTTATCATTTAATTCTGCATCTTAATACATCAAGTAAGATTTCTACAGGCTTTAACCTTGTATTTTTTTCAGCCTATAGTGAAATCTGCATTGCCCATCATCATTGAGCCCCTCTTAAATTTGCTGAGAACATTACATTTAGAAGTGCAGTATGAAGGTAACTGAATGACTGAATAACTGAATAATGATCATTTACATCTATGGAAATATATGTTTCTTCTTTAGTAAACAATCTTACTTTGGGTTAATGTGAAATTCTTCCAAATTTTTGAATGGGGATTTATTTCTGGAAAGTGAGCATTTATCCTGTTGAATACATGACCAGGTTTGTCTGGGCTGGACCTTGACTACTACTAATATCATGTTTTATTCATAGGCCATTGGACATTGATATTTTGGCTTTTAAAATTGAACCATTAAACCTTAATAGCAGTGAAGGTGGCTTGGAAAGATGCAAATCTTGTCCAGAATTACATTACATCACATTTTACATTTGACATTAAATGAGTCCCTTACTTCCATGTAAAAGACTATGTGTGTATTATTTGAGTTTACTTTTCCATCATGGGATATAAGGTCATACTTTTGGAAATTTAAAATTTGACATGTCTTGCATCATAAAATTGAATATTTCAATTATCAACTTTGAATCATGCTATGTTTTTCAGATTCAAATCAATGACTATTCTGAAATCATGTCTGAAAAATTGATACTATTTGGGGAGCATTAGAATTGATAAAATGAATGAATAAAAATTCTTGATAATCCCAAGATATAATTGAATTTAATAATAATTAACACTGCTAGTTCAAATAAGAAAACACCCAACCAGTACAAGACATACCTCAAATACTTTAGACAGTGATAACTAATGTTTGTTGTTGTTTTTCTTCATGAGTAAAAGATACTTATTACAGAAATGTAAATTTATATAAATATTTCATGGAGAATGCCAGTAAAATGATATGTTACTTTTTTTCCCCTTTCAGCCATTGAATTAATCAAGTTATTGATGACATATGATGTCAGAGACAGTCTTCTAAAATCACTCATTAAATTATTAAGACCATCTAAAGAAGATCTCCTCAGACGACCAGAAATTCTTGATGATCCCAATGTACCACGCATGAATGCACCATTACCTGTTTTTGTTCAGCAAGCTGCATCTGCCAAATGTATTGGGTAAATATCACTGCTTTCATAATGTTTTTGATGTAAGAACATTTTGGGTTTTGCTTCAGTTGTATTTAGATTTGAATTATTCCCATAAATAAATCATACAAAGATGATCATTACCCTTTTCTTTGTAGAATATTATGCAGGGAATCTAATGAATTAGCAGATAAACTTATTCAGGTATGGCATTGAAACTTGCTTCTTAAATACAGTTAATGTAGATTTCATTTCATTAATACACACTTTTCACCTACATGAATAGATATTTCTTCATTTATCAATTCATGGAGATTTACATGATAAATTTTAATGATTAATAACAATATCAAACGAGTGGCATCTTATTGATATTTTCTTCAGTTATTTTGTATTGGTAATGAAGTAGATAAAACAATTTTGAGGACTAAATTATAAGATGAAAAAGGATAATAAGTAATGTCTGTTGTAAAATTTATCATTTTCAGTTCTAGGAAAATCCAGAATCCTTAATATCCAGTGTCAACTCATATTTTCTAAAAAATAAATGTAAATTTAATTTTCACATCACTAATGTCTGTGCGTCTGGCTGTCTCTCAGCAAAAACTTTGACATGTGTTATTTATTTCAGCAAATGTGCATCTTTATAGTTGGTTGAAATATGGATCATAATAGTCTCCACAGGGGATTGTTAAAATAGTCATGTTTGTGTCAGCAGGAATGCCATAGGGAAAGAACCCTTTGTATAAAATATTGAGGCTAGATTTTATGGCTATGCTAGATAGAACTCTCAGTTTGGGTATACATATAAGTATCCTCCACTTAAGTCCTATATGAACACTTTAAGTAAAATTTGATTTGAATTATAATTTTTGGTTGGATAATAAGTGGTATTGCTATCAATAATGAACTTTCTGTTTGATTTATTCATCTGTCATGCTCAGATAAACACTTTAAAAAAAACACAAAAAAACATTGACATGGCATGTGTTCAGTGTCTATAAACTTCAAGGAGCATGCATGCCTCAATGAATAGTGACTTGCAGTGAATATACAAACCCTGAATTCACATTCTCACTGATGGGTACAGGCTGTGTGGAGAAACATCTTGGCCTAAAAGGCAAAAACTGACTAAATATCTGATGTGTTACTTTGGTGATTTCAGAGGCGTGTGGTCCATAACCTGATGTATTCTATGGGCAATGGGGATTATGCTGACAGTCAAAGGCAGGCGAGCATGTCGTTAGAGGTAAGAATTAAACAATTCTAAATTTTAAACTTTTTTTTTAATTTTACAAGTAAACAAAATTAATACTTGTCTCATGTAAGGTGAACACTTGTTTCAAAGCCATAGCATTGATCTTCAGAAATTTTTTTTCTCAATATTTGGTCCTTCATTGTTTCCTTCTGTTTTGCAGTTTTTATGTCGGAATTATCCTATTGTGGATGAGCATGTACGGGATGCTATGGGAGATTCTCTTTATGATCTTTTTATGAGCAATCCGGAGTCACTCTACACCACTATGACAGCTGTCCAGGCAGATGTTCTGGTATCAAATAAAGTCAACATACCAGGCAGTAAGTTGAATATCAGTCCAAAGGACCAATCTTTTCTTGCTGCTTGAGTTCTAACTTTGTGATTCGTCAGTCCATGCATGACAAATTTTAATACACCAGGCAGCAGCATGTCCTACTTAAGCAGTGAGAATTGTCTTTGTTTAAATATGTTGACCTGGTATAAATAATTTATAGATATTTTAAATTCCAAATAGTTTGATATTATCATGATCAGACTAAGATACAAAAAATAATGTATTGGCACCAGAAAAATCAATATCTGTGAAGCATTTTAATGTTGGGTTTTGTTTTATTTACAGTTGCAGAGGCAGACTAAATGTCATCATATATAGATGCTTTGAAGGCCCAATTGAATATTTTGTGAAATAGACAATAATGCATTATCTACAACAATGTAATATTATATTTCCATATGGTGACATTCTCATTTAGAAGATGACGTGTAGATACATAAAGGATTGCTTATCATGGTGCAAATTACATAAGCATTATTACTATTACAGAGGTCCAATTCCTCCATTTATTGTACACATAATATATTTATCTGCATAATATAAAAATGCTGCTCCAAGTAGAAAGCATAATTGTTAAACTACAATGTTTTTTTCTCTGTGGGAAAAAAAAATGAAAAACTATTTGGGCATACATTTCATGCACCTCATTGTAAATAACCTTTTACTGAAAAATAAATATCTATTTATTAACTATGATAAAAACTTGTTCTTTTATTTCTGACTATTACCCCAGAGCTAAAATGCAACTAATTATAAAATAATATTTGTAAAATAAAGTTTGAATTGTTACATGCCGTGAACCTGTTAAAAATGTTAAATAATTAAAGATAGTAGAAAATGCTTAAGACCCATAAAATGGCCCTGGCCCAAAACACTTGCTAAGGGCAACAGGGCAAGCTGAAATTTTTAAAAGCTGGAAATACTTCTGTTACAAGTCTCAATTTACAATTTTGATTTATTAAGATTATAATGAAAGTTTGATATCTTTAACAATATTAATATTCTAAATGTTTTGCAGTATAGAATCAAATTATAAATAAATATTTAGGTGTTTTCTTTCATTTCATCTGCTTGTAAATTATACATTGAATTGTGGCAGAGTTTAGATGTTAACTTTAAATTTTGGTGTTACAAAATGTTAAAGCTGCCTGTCTTTACAGGCTGTTTTGCTGAAACAAAATTGCCATTGCATCATTCTATAGTTCTTGGAATGATGACATAGTATTTATCAGTATATACATGCTAATCATATGTAACAGATGGACCAATGGTGTGGAATAATATAAAGTGAGTAATCACCATGATCACTTCTGGCTTGTGAACATCTTATCAGGTGCCTGTGGTGTGTTTAGTTCATAAACACAACACTAGGCGTCTCTCTCAAGTAGGTCACACGCAAGCGCAAAGGATAAAAGATCTTCCTTTGGCCGTAAGGCTTTCAACTTCTGTGAATTTTGGTGAAATTGTCATCATAACTTCACCAAAATGGATCCACAAACATTCATGGATGTCGCCACGGTGGTGAGCAAGCTTAAGATGTATCCGTATTTCGACGTGGCCAACTATATTTTGATGTGCTTGATCGTTCGCGAGGATAACCACCCACAGACTTCAGGTAGGTTCCTGCAAAACCATCTTGCAGATTCCACAAAACGAGAGCTTTCCCTTCTCATAAGCCGGTCTCCTGATAATACGGCCACACGCTTTATGCAACAAATCTTAATGTTTAAACAATATCTTGTAATAAAAACAAGAAAGGTATGAGGAATCCAAGGACATTGAGTAGGTTGATGGGCTTGTTTGTGTTTGCCTGCAGGCCTGCATCAGCAACTGATGTGGGGGATGGGGATGGTGGGGGAGAGAGTCAGTGGCAGTCAGATGGTGAAATGGTGGGTGTTAGAAGGCTATTTGTGGATCTGCTTCACACAGTCTAGACAGCTCTCTGCTGTATTATCAAAGCATTTCTTTGTCGAAAGTATATTAAAGAGATTGATTTATATTTTATTTTCACCATTGAAACAAGAGCTCCAGAGGTTACCTTGAAAAAGTGGGAGGTGTATTGGGGTCAGGCTTGCAAAGAGAGCAGGTACATGTTACCGGCATGGCACCATGTTGGATGAGCTGGCCCATGGGGAAGCCAATCAGAAAGAGACTGGTGTACCTCCTGGCTGACGTAGTGCCAGAAAATGCTAGGTATTCCATCCTGGAGGGGTAAAATCTGCTGTTTCGTAGAAGTCTTAATGTTACATGATGCCTCATCCATTCACAAGTAAACATGGAATATCACATCTAAAATAAATAACTTGTTTGGTAGTTTTGATTGAAGCAGGAGGCCAGGGAGAGTGATAGGGTAGAAAGAGCCCTCCTTCCACCCCTCAGAGTTTCCAGTTAGACCAAGCCTGACATGGCTGAGAGCAGGGAAACAAGATATACCTCTCCATAACTGTCTGGGGTATTTTGGTGAGAGAAGCCTTGGCGTGGTCCACATTACACATGCATGCAACAGATGATCTACAGCTCAATGAGAGGGTCAAAAGCTGACATTTTCTTGCAATAAATTGAGGTGGTTAAATAGTATAATTAAAGGATAGTCAATGGTTTTAATAGGGAGGTTGAAGTGAAAATATACAAAATAGTTATCATAGTAATAAAATAGTAATAATGTGTTATTTTTCATTTGAAATGTAAACTGTTTTAAAAACAAAGTGGAACATTTAAGTGTTGCCCAGTACAAATAAATGGATCTCCCATATGTGCAGATCAAATGATAGATATGATCATAACAGGATAAAATGATAAGAAAGCTTTGAACATCTGTATTTTCTCATTGCCCATTGAAAAACCACAATATACAGTTTTCAAGCAGAATCTTATACAGTTTTCAAGCAAAATTCATAAACATGAATATATTGTTTCATAATTCTCAAAATCAATGTAACATGAACTTTATGAGATGTAGCTACAGGCTTTTAATATTGCACATTGTAAAAATTGTTTTAGAAATATTTAATATATCTTTTTTCGGGACATATACCTAATTTTTTTACATTACACAATATAGTTCTCAACTTTAATCCATTCCTTTTCATCCCTTTTTATTTTTTTTATCAAATTACATACTCATACATATGATCCAGGATCAAGTATTCAAGAAATGATTATTTTTGTGTCAAAAGATGAATTGTTGAATTGTTTATTTCTACAATATGTTATTATGAGAAAAATACAATAATCTTGACAATAATCCAATGATGTCTGTGTGCACATCCGGTTCGCTAACCAATCATGGCAATCAAGACAATGGTGGGAGATAATGGCAATTATTTTGACCAATGAGAGAGCAGCTAACAAAAGTTTAACAGAAGTGCCCATAATAACAATGGCGGGAAGAGGCGATCACCATGTGTCTACATTTCCGCATTGCATAAGATGGCTTTCGCAGAACAATTGAGAAACAAATCTTAATTGACAACAGGGTCATTTGGGCCAGCTACAAATTTTCTAGTATATAATGATAATATTATTGTATTATCATTATAATACTGATTTTGCACAATAAAAGATGAATAGAATCAATACAACATATGCTTATGTAGTATTGATAGAATAGTCTGTACATTTTTACAAGCAAGATCTTTCCTTGAATACCATTGGCATAAAGATGCTTATGGCAACAAATTAGTTAAGAAACATGGCAAATGGGTATATTCTGTTCACATTTTAGCATCAAGGAAATGTGAAATGGTTTTAATTTTTTGACCAAACTTTATCTCATTGAGGGGAAGTTTGATGTAGATGTGATGTCTCATGATAACATGTCATGCAGTGTTCTACTCATGGACAGGCAGGAACATATATTGACAGAAAATATTACTTGGAGTCTTTGACTGTGGAAATTAAACTCAATGGCCAACATTTTAGATGTTTTTTTACCTATTAGACCTACTTTGATGAATTAGATTCCCAAAACAATGTTACTACATATATACTACATTTTTTATGAGGTGTAATATTTGTGACATATTGAAGACTTGATAGTTAGAGTTTCCAAAAGTTTGAATCAGGGTTAAAGCATTCTCGAATCATGCTGCAAAATAGTGTTCCATTTCACTGCCAGGAAATTCACTAAGAATAATATAAACACATGTAATGGCTGCATGGTACAGTGTCCTGGGTAATATTGGCAGTATTATATTGAATTGTCTATCTGTTGCAGGAAGCAATGGTGAGTTTCTTCTTTAAAATGTAAAATCTGGAAATTGGTAAGGTACAATTTGACAGTCACCCATTTATTTCCATTTAGATGCAGAACTAGACACCTCAAGCCCCTAACATAACAGAACACCAAATACTCATATATTTCAAATAAAATGTTGAATAAGAACAAGGTATATCTAGCACTCTTTTTTTCCTCATAACCAAGACACCTATTTTTCAATTTTTCCTTTAAAGGGCATGGTCCTCCCTCTAATTTGAAACTTTTTCTTAAAATATCTAAAGTAAAATATTAGCTTCATACCCACCCCTGATATCTGACAGTATTTAAAAGGTCTGAGTGGGATGGTAACAAAGTCTTTGCATAATTTTAAAACTAGTTTAGAAATAATCCAATTAATCATTTTTGTCTTGCCTGTAACAGCCGCTTGCAAGGATAAGATGTCACTTTTCATCTGTCTGTCTGTCTGTCAACATTTAGTGCCATGAGCTGTGTTCAATGGCTATTATAGATGTAATGATCATTATTAGAGGGATAATACATAGTTGCCCAGATGAACTTCAATAAACAGTTACACTTCAATGAGCAGTTCAACATTTTTCAGAAAGAAACTTTGAAGTATCTTATCTTGGCTATTATAGGAGCTTGTTGAAAATACATGCTTCAGTAAACAGTCATGCCTCATTGAACACTTAAAAAACTTTGAATTTGACATATTTGATTGAGCTGTCAGTTTTAGCTTGATGATTCAACTTCCTTGACAATATTGGTATCAGTGATTAATGGCATGTATGGGTAAACAGCTAGGTCTCAGTGAATAACTTGAGAGGTGGCTATGATAAATGGAGCTTTCATTTTTGTGTGCTGATACATCTTGATGGGTGTTATTGTTATTTTCGAAAAAAATGTGCTACAGAAAGCAGTCAAACCTCACTGACCATTTATTATTTAGACAAAACTTTTTTTGCTACTATACACATCTTAGTTTGAAACTTGTTGAAAATGTGTGCTGCAAAAGTTACTATAGGGCTTATTAATATATTTATGTTTGAATTTTAAGTCGTGAATCAATGATTACTTCAAAGAAATTATTGACTTGAAGAACACTCAGTAACTGATGGATGGAGCAGTGATATTGAATATATTGAATATTTCCTGAGGTAAATGGTGAACATGCCTCAGTGACCACTCATGGTTTAGTAAATAAGTAAAAAAAGTATTTATTGTGTTATTCATTGACTATGATGGATGTTACAGACAATTTTAATTGGATTATACACATTAACAAATGGTATTGACATCAGTGATGAAGAACATGCTTCATTTACCAGTCATACCTCAGTGAACACATTGAAAAAAGTTTTGAAAAGAATATGGATCTTGATAATTAAGGGGTTGAGGGTATCAGGGAGAAACTTTTCACTGAATAGTCATGCCTCAATAAAAAGATCACATTTCCCTGAATGATATGCAAACATTTTGGAAAAAATTATCTCAATTTTTTTATGATGACCAAAATCTTAATATAAAGGCCTGATTGATTTCCCACACACAAAAAAATCTTCAAGTAAAAAAAATAAATTTACATTGCTGTGACCCAACGATAATGGACTTGTCTGCAACAAAATAAGAATGTCCGTACTTCTCGCTATCTGCTCTCCCATATCTGCTGCGTTTTCACAGTGCTACAATCATATTTGACCCAATTCTTTGCACACAGCACATCCGGAACAGTGGTGACAGCCTGTTTGGGACATTATTGCCTCTGCCTTTCAGCTTTACGTCGTTGTTTTTCTCAAATTTGCTTTCCGAATTGTGACATATATTACACAGATTGCAACATACTTAATAAAGATTGCACAACAAAAATGGAACCATTCTGACAATGGCTTATTATTTAATATACAATGTGAATCTGAAATTTCCCTCCCATCTTGAAGAAAGTCAGGCAGAGGTTTATGATGCAAAATATCTCCTGTTTTACACTGCTCTCACGAGCCAATCCTGTCAAATTTCCACGGACCAGTTAAAACTCCGGAAGAGCAGATAGGGAGAATTGTCATCATTCAACATGAAGGATCAACTTTGAGCCATTGAGAAGTGAAACAATATCATAGAATAATGGTATCAGCTAATGATGTCATCTAAGACATTGGTTGTCTTAAAATCTCTTTATCATTTTTTTGCAATTCTATCAACTTTAAATAATAAAGTCATAATGAGATATGGTGAACCTTTAAACTCACCCTCATTTTGATCTACTGCTGCTTTGAGAATATTTGGAAACTTAGAAAAGATGGGCATATGGCAGAATATGGAATTTCTGGACATTCCAATCAACCCTTTGAGTGGCACGTGTATGGACCCCAGGCTGTGAAATATGTTCATTAGCAATAGGATCAATCAAAGTATATTCCTGCTTTCCATCATAAAATTGCAAGTTCTTATTTTCAAACTTTCAGTTGTTTTATAGGAAAATATTCAAGCATATATGCCCCCTGAAGAAAAGGCAAATTTTAGTTAAAAGTATTAATTTCATTGTATATCAAGATGCATTTTAGATGTTCATAGCTAACAATTATTGGAGGTGGAAGGTATGCTGATCAGATCTGGGTGATTGTAAATTATACTACTGGGAGCAATATATGTTGGTATGCAGTTAATCATGTTTGTTTCTTTCATTAACGAGTTATGTAAGGAGATGATTAGCTGGAACCTGGAGAATGTACAAACATATGGAAAATATATAGAACATTGTTTATGATAGTCAGTATGAGGGGTGGGATAATCTACAGATATGCAGGAGACTTTACATTGGATTGACTGCTACCATCCCTTATGAACCTTTTTTTTTACTTTGAGGAATCTCAGTCAAAACATTGGCCAGATGATTAAGGATTTCTCTTTATTGTTATTATTCAAGTGTGATTTTTTTATAGATCTGAGGGAAAGAAGGAAAAACTATGAATCTTTATAGTTTTCTTTTTAGTCAGAAATTAGAAAAATATATATATATTAAATGAAACTTTATTAATTACAAAAAGATTAGAGCCACAAATCGTAAATTTTAATTTGGCACTAGAATTAGACTGCTGCACTACTTGGAAGGTAGAGGTACAATTTGGACCATTTCAGACAATGAATTTACAGATTTTGTGCAGAATGCTGATGTTTGCAGGACAATTCTTTGAGACTGGGGTTCAGGGATTTTACATATTCTTTGGGCATTTCAGTGAATAGTAAAACATTCCATGCAGCAATTGTCACCATTTCTTTTGTAGAGCAATATACAGGTTTGTAGGCTGTGATATTTGTTTTACAGAGAAGTGTGTCTTGCTTAATCAGTAATAAACTACCTACCTGTTTTGTGTAGAGAATGAACAGGTCTTATATGCTGCAGGTGTGTGTCTTGGCAGTAAGTCAGTCTAAGCATAAACCAAAAGCCAGCTCTTCAAGTATGTGGATTGTTTTCCACTTCATGTTCACAGAATATACTCTGTCAACTTGTCTACCTTCAGCCCCACTTAGGCAGCTGAGGGTATTGTCTCTCTGCAACATTTAAGCTACACACATTCATGGGCCAAAGATGTTCCTTTGTGGGCTTCTTGGAAATATTTCTATTTGAAAAAAGGGATCTATCGTTCTCAAGTAATGTCAAGACATGTGATACTAGTAGGGATCAGGCTTACTCTCAGTACCTAGGGATCAGGCTTACTCTCAGTACCTAGGGATCAGGCTTACTCTCAGTACCTAGGGATCAGGCTTACGCTCAGTACCTAGGGATCAGGCTTACTCTCAGTACCTAGGGATCAGGCTGCCTCTTAGTACCTAGGGATCAGGCTTACTCTCAGTACCTAGGGATCAGGCTTACTCTCAGTACCTAGGGATCAGGCTTACTTTCAGTACCTAGGGATCAGGCTGCCTCTCAGTACCTAGGGATCAGGCTTACTCTCAGTGCCTAGGGATCAGGACTCTCAGTACCTAGGGATCAGGCTTACTCTCAGTACCTAGGGATCAGGCTTACTCTCAGTACCTAGGGATCAGGCTTACTCTCAGTACCTAGGGATCAGGCTTACGCTCAGTACCTAGGGATCAGGACTCTCAGTACCTAGGGATCAGGCTTACTCTCAGTACCTAGGGATCAGGCTTACTCTCAGTACCTAGGGATCAGGCTTACTCTCAGTACCTAGGGATCAGGCTTACTCTCAGTACCTAGGGATCAGGCTTACTCTCAGTACCTAGGGATCAGGCTTACTCTCAGTACCTAGGGATCAGGCTGCCTCTCAGTACCTAGGGATCAGGCTTACTCTCAGTACCTAGGGATCAGGCTTACTCTCAGTACCTAGGGATCAGGCTTACTTTCAGTACCTAGGGATCAGGCTGCCTCTCAGTACCTAGGGATCAGGCTTACTCTCAGTGCCTAGGGATCAGGACTCTCAGTACCTAGGGATCAGGCTTACTCTCAGTACCTAGGGATCAGGCTTACTCTCAGTACCTAGGGATCAGGCTTACTCTCAGTACCTAGGGATCAGGCCTACTCTCAGTACCTAGGGATCAGGCCTACTCTCAGTACCTAGGGATCAGGCTTACTCTCAGTACCTAGGGATCAGGCTTACGCTCAGTACCTAGGGATCAGGCTTACGCTCAGTACCTAGGGATCAGGCCTACTCTCAGTACCTAGGGATCAGGCTTACTTTCAGTACCTAGGGATCAGGCTTACTCTCAGTACCTAGGGATCAGGCTTACTCTCAGTACCTAGGGATCAGGCCTACTCTCAGTACCTAGGGATCAGGCTTACTCTCAGTACCTAGGGATCAGGCTTACGCTCAGTACCTAGGGATCAGGCTTACGCTCAGTACCTAGGGATCAGGCCTACTCTCAGTACCTAGGGATCAGGCTTACTCTCAGTACCTAGGGATCAGGCTTACGCTCAGTACCTAGGGATCAGGCTTACGCTCAGTACCTAGGGATCAGGCCTACTCTCAGTACCTAGGGATCAGGCTTACGCTCAGTACCTAGGGATCAGGCTTACGCTCAGTACCTAGGGATCAGGCCTACTCTCAGTACCTAGGGATCAGGCTTACGCTCAGTACCTAGGGATCAGGCCTACTCTCAGTACCTAGGGATCAGGCTGCCTCTTAGTACCTAGCCTCAGATAGGCATAATGTATGGAATGTCGGATGGTTAGGCCGGGAATTTGCTTCTGATCTGTATTCATCATAGGCGTAATCTGATTACATGCCTCACATGGGGAGATCATCCTTCATGTGACAGATCAGCCTGAAGTTTTGGGGTCATAAGAAACCCAGGCCTTAAATATTGTTTTAAAATAACTAGATTTTGTGTTGGCCAACTTCAAACAACTAAAACGTTTAATGATGCTGAAACTAGTATAATTGTCACTCTCTAAATATAAAGAGATGCCGATGTAATTAATTTATGGGATTATTGTATGGTAACCTTGTGCGTTTTCTGTGTGTGTTTTAGGTTCGCAGTTATTTTCCAGGAAGCATCCATTGTCATGTTATATAGCCAGTATGTTACTGTGCTTTGCCAGCAGTATACTGACCAATCTGCTGGTAGGAGACTCCCTCATAGCACCCTTCAAAAATGAACAGGATGTTTTAACAGCTACTGCAGTGTGGTAAATATATATGCATTATTTCAGCTGTGCTGATTTTTGTCAGTTGCTGCTGGGTATTTCAAATACAATCCTTTCAAGGTTTTTTTTAAAGAAGTAAAATATTTTGGATAAAGATAGATATAATCCTTTAAATTTTCTTAAAAAATAAATAGATAATTAAATGAATCAATTGTTGCTCAAATTTGACAATAAGTGATAACATAGAATATCTGTACATACAACATTAGCCTGACTACCAGACTCATTCATATTATGTTATACCGGTACTTATATTTGACAAAGAGGAGCAGGAATATTGCCTAAGTTATGACTTGCATATAGCTATCATGATATTAACTGGAAGTAGGGAAATGCTGATAGGATTTTTAAGATTAATGTACTATTGTAAAAAACATGATTCAACATGCTTTCAGGTATTTGATCAATTATTCTCCTTTCGACCTGACATATAAATTGGTTAAATTTACACCTGTAAAACTTGTGGTATCATGCCTGAAGGAGGTGCAGAGAGCCAATAAGGTGCATCATGGAGTGATCATGGCCTGGAAGCTCTACCCTGGAGCCTACCATCTCATCGCACTCATCGCAGTTGTCAAAGGTAAAGTTCTAAATGATGTTTGATATCTTCTCCCGCACACCTTTTATCTATTGTAAATTTCTGTCAAAATTAAATTTAAAAACACTGAAGTTAAATTTTATATCGCAAAAGATATTTTTAAACTTAACCTGTATTGACGGTAAAATTATTTGGAAATAAAAACTAATGAGAAATTCAATAACCAAACTTTTTTGGAATTATAACATATGTCATCATAGAACTTTGTATTTCAGTATTTCCAGGAAGAAAAAATACCAATTTTACCAGATCCACAGAATAAAAAGTTCTTTGAACATGGACAAAATACTAAAACCTAAATTTATATTACTTGTGCTTAAATAATGTGGTACACCTATTTTTCTCAAATGGTCCAAACAACACTGAAAAAGTGCGTAATGTGACAAGATGGAACGAGGTATTAATTCTTTTTATTTGCATGACAATGCTTTTTTACACAATGGAAAAATGTCATTTTTACCCAATGGAAGGGTTCAGTTTTTATATCTCTCAGTCTGTATTCATACAGTGATGTTAAGGCTCTGTCTCATGAAACGTATGACCTTTGTCGAGGCCACAAGGTCAAAATGCAAAGCCAGTGGGGTTTAGACAGTGTTTTTTGTCCTTGAAACAGGTCCAGTCTTCATGTCAGTCCAATACTTTTTAGCATGATAAAAATAACAAATTATTGCTAATTTGCTTTGAAACATCACAGTGGCATTCTTCACATATCTCAGACAAGTTTGACATTGACCCTTCAATGACCTTGATTACCTCTCATATTAGTTCAACAATTAGTTCATTGGCCATTTCGTGTAATAAAACCTTGCCAATTAGTCAGATGGCTCTTGGGCCTTACTGGAACATCAATATCTCAAACCAGTTTAAAGCTGACCTTTCTTTGACCCTTTTGAACTAAAATTAGGTCAAAATCATGCAACATATGGGGTATCATCCTTTCATCTCTTGGTTGCTAGCCAGCTGTGAGAAAATATTACAGTTTTGAGAGGCCATTCTCAGCATTATGAAAGGTGCAATACAAGGCAAACGTTAGTCATGGTTGTTGTGGCTGCCTTTATTAAATACAGGCACTTCTGCCCCAGGCAGGTGATTCCACGATACAATAGATGAACGCACTACTCATCTACCTTTGTCCTTCAATCTGGAGTGTAAAAATAGCCTCAGAGCACTGACATCACATGATCAACTATTGTTGGTTATTTATTAGCTTGCCACTGTATTGTTGTACAAATGCTACTATATATTGACCTACTCTTGAATGGTCGGTGTCACTTCCAAAATAAGTGATCAGCTGCTGGTGGTTCTAAAAGGTCCTCTATGTGAAGGCATTATTTAAAAGCGTGAAAATGGGTAAATAAACCTGCTTGTTACACAGCTAAATTGTTGACATGTCATGCCCATTCTTCTGGATTGTTATTGGCTTAATCAGTTGTTCATCAATTGAAATTGTTTCCATGACAGGGGACCCATAGCCAAAACATTCCCATTTACTTAATGCCATGGACAATATATGTAACAGCTTTACCCTTGCAGGCACTGGATCAAGTCACATGAAACTAATATCTCGGTTAGTTATGGGCTTCTGGAAACCAGAGGAAGTACATTACCTCAAACCGTCATTGTAAGTCATCAGTAAAATGCTGTGGTTATGGGAATGGATAAGACAAGATTCTTAGATATGTATCAAAGCTGGCATCTCAGTTTACCAATCAAATGGCTGAAACAAGAAAACAGTTTAGTTTATTTATTCTTTTAATAAAAGACATCTTTTGTGCTTTTACTGTTGAGCCATGATATTTGCTAACTGGTATGCCATCTGAAAGGATCTTGTCACTTGGGTTTGGTGTAACTGTATAACACCCTAATTAAGACAGGTTGCAGTAGGGGAAAGGAAGCATGGAGCATGAATACAGAACACATAAACTATGAAACACATTATACACTCATTTATTGCAGGATGCACCCAGAGATATTATTGTTATGTAAAGCCAGGGAAATATGTCTTGTTTCTGGGAAGGACACAATGGAAATATGATGTAGCTTGAAGATTTTTTATTTGATTTAAAGCAATTAAACATCCAAATTTTATTATCATAGCTATTTTGTCACCTGGCCAGATAACCCTTTTTTTACAATTCATCAGTTTACCTGTCAACCATAAACAAGACATGAATTTTCCCTGGCCTACCACTATATGGTCCCACTTCCTATCTCACTCAGGGTTTCAGGTTTCTGTCTGTCAACTATTAAGCCTCAGCTCTACCTGTCTGATCTTGGACACTTGTTTTCTAGGTGCTGGGTACTATTACATGAGGGTGTTTGAGCGTCTTGTGCGAGGCTTGTGGATCCCCTCTTCTCATGAGGTGTTGCAGCCTTCTTTGTAAGTACACGGCAGTGTCCGTGTGGTTGTGCTGTGGCTGTGGCCATGCAGGGCTGGCACTCCCCTCCCTGTCTGACCCAGTCTACACATCATACCTCTCTAATCTCTCTTCTCTCTCTTTCTTTTCCATGTTGTACAGTGAATGCTGCTGCAACCTTGTCTTCATCCATCTTCAATATTTGTCCATTCAAATCCCTTGGCCAATTAACACGAGGATGTTACAATTTTCATATATTAATGTCCCCACTCTTAAGATATTAACATCCAGGATCTCAGACTTTTTACAATTGTATGTCCAATTAGAATTTGTCTTTGATTTGTGTTAGATGCAGTGCCTTTATTTGAGTTGAAGCATGGTTTAGCCAATTGTATTCATCCTTTCTGTGTGCATGGTGTAATTTAGCTTTCCCTGTAGGTATGCCTGTTTTATCATGATGATCATGTTGGTATTTTTATTGCTTTGGCGGCTTTTGCTTGTTTCAATGCAATTAAATTCCAAATGTTTAACAGATTAGATTTTACTTGCAGAGACATTGTAAGTTTGGATGATCATTGTGGTTGTGGCTTCTTGTTGTTATCTTTTTATCAGTTTTTTTTAATGAGAGAGGAATGTTTATTAACGATGAATGTGTGAACTTTCTGACACATTCATTGTTACAAAGCATTCCTGTCACATGATGAAGATTACCGGTAATATTTGTAATGTATGACACACAAAAACCAAGCTTTGATGCTTTAGATATTGCTATGCAAAGTAGTTAATAGTTCCATAAGATTAATTATAAGTTTATATAATTACCTCTGAGTAGACTTACCTTGCAAATCTTTTTTTTTGTAGTCATGTAAAAAGATAAGCTTTTAGGATTTCCTGAGTAGTATTAAATTTTGATTCAATCAAAGTTTATATTTCAGTTTATTTTGTTGATTTTATTTGCATGCCTAGCATATATGTTGAGTCTGAGATTACTCCCTTACGAATCCTTCAATATTGTGAAGCGTGTGCAGCAACATTCCTGCTCATTGTTGCATGATCAATTTAGCTTTAATCAGGTTCAATAGCCAGGAATTTTCCAAATTGTATGGCACCCACAGTGAATATAACATGTTTAATGTATCTGAGTGTTCACAAGTAATGGCTTTGACAGGGCTTTTATTTTCAGGTCTTTAAAGCAGTTATCTTTCACATTTACATTTCTCCTAACAAAGCTTTAAAACAGAAAAATACAATGCATTTTAGATTTTAACAATATTAATTGGTGGTGATGAGATATTGATTTACTGAAAGTAATTTATTTCTTGATGATTAATGGATAATGCTTCTGATAACATATGGGACATTAGCCAATCTCATTTGATGCAATAAATCTGGAAAAAGTTGAAAATTTTTAAAGAAAAGCACAAGTAGATAGAATCATATGTTACCAACCAAATCTATACAATATATTATTAATAGATTTAATCACAAAAAGAAACAGCATAGTGCATGGCCTTTAGTTATGCTTGATGACATTCCAGTGTAGTTGACAGTGGTTTGATTTGATCACTCTTTATTGTAGCGTGACAAAGGGCAGTCTGACTGCAGCCATAGTGTTCATCCTGGAGAGGAAAGGCATCATAGAGGCTCCCCACGCCATCATCTACTTTGGCGTGGTCATCTTCTTCATCTACTTCCGCCTCTCCTCCCTGCTGCTTGGCATCCATGACCCATTTGTGCCCTTTGAGAACCTGTTCTGTGCAGTGTTCATGGGAGGCATGTGGGATGCTCTGCAGCGCGCTCTGGGCAAGAAGAAGGCTGACGAGAATGGTGACGAGAAAAGCAAAGAAGACAAGAAGAAGGATTAATACCATCCAAGAATGATTTGTGTGGAAACAATGAAAAAGAGTGTGATTTTTATTTGGTCAGGTATGAAAAAAAAATTAATTAAGAATACTCAAAATGATATGAATTTCTCAAGATATCCTGTCGGATAGAGTGATGAAATTCTGTAGATCTCAAAATGAAGACTTGATTGTCAACAGTGAAGCAGAGTTTACACAGTCAGTTGGTGTGATCATTTGCAGCACAGAGCTGTCGCTTTCAGTCTGAAATTTCATATCAGTCTAGATATATCCATGATGGTGAAGTTAAGATGAGTTGCTGGTAAAAGGATTTTAGAATAGAAACAAAAACGTACCTGTAAAAGGTGATAATTATTTCAGAAGAAAAAATAAATTTTGACGTCCATTTATGAGGCAATTTCGTATCAGGTAGTATGTCATGTTTGAAGTAGTCTAGTTGAAGTGTGGACCACAGTGATTTTATAATTCATTTGAGGTTGTGTGTGGACAAAGTAGTTTTAGGTCCACACATCCAGAAAAACTGAAACATTTCAACATCTTAACATAGTGATATCAATGTTAATTCCATTGACAACTTGGAAGAAAAAATAATATAAATGTGTTAAAATAGTATTATAATATATGTAAATTTAGAAAAGTAAAGAGGTTCTTGATCATTCAAGAGTAAATTATTTGTCAGTTTACCAATTTATAAGATCAGAGATGACATATTAGGTCAGGTATGTTGCTGAGTACATGTATGCATGATTTTGACTGTTTACACAGAATGACTTGTGTGTTTAATTCAAATTTTGATAGTGTTTTTCAACTACTGTAATAAATCATTCATCACAAAGGTAAATTTGAGCTTATAGTTCATATCACATGATCATTCAATAATGATAAGGCTTATTTGATAAATTAACACCAAAAGAATCGAAAACAGTCAGTATTTGTGTCAAGTATGAATGAACTATTGTGACATTTGGAAAGGCCAAAGCCAAATTATGGTTTATTTTGTGGTTTGAATTTGAAGGAGTTTCAAGGATTTACTTTGCCAAAGTTGACGAAAGTATAATATTTGGATTAAAAAGAAAAAGGGAATGGAAAGAAGTAAAATATTAAAAGATAGAAAAACCATGATTTGGCCAGACATTTCTGTGTGGTGCTAAAATGTTAGTATGTGCCATATTTTATGGCCAGTAAGGTATTAGTGTTTATTGAATGGTATATAAAAGAACTTGCTCTTATTATTTGAAAAAAAAAAACAAAAAACAAGACAAACATTTTATGAATTTATAAGCTGTTACTAAGAATATTAAAATTATTTGACAAATAGGGTATTTGATACTTTAAGTGTGTTTCTATGATTCAAGAGTTTGGGAAAATAATTTTATATAATATGTTAGCATTTTGATGATGACAGTCTACTTAATGGAATGCAAGTGTTACAGAAAAAAAATTACATGTGTAATGTTTTTATAGCCAGCTATTTCTTCTTTTGATTTGTCTTCCTTTGTAACTTATTCATAGAGATTCAAGTCTCTTGTTTCTAAAATCATGTTTGCTTTCTTATCAGTATTGTCTCTTTTTCAATATGATTGAACATGTGCCTTGAGGTTGGAGTTTGACAAGAAAGACATGAAAACATGGCAGAATGTAATCCTGAAATGTTCATCACAGTTTTTATAAGCCATTTTGTGAGAGGAACTGTGAAAAGAATCGAAGCAGCTGTCCTTTATACAGTGATAGTTTAGATATGAAGCATGTGATTTCTGCCAGGTTTTCAGGTGGTGTGTTGTGCAGGATTATGCAGAAAGTGTTATCTATGCCAAAGATGTCACATATGTGTAAGTCAAGGCCAGCTCCATAACTGCCGCACCATCAAATGTACAAAGTCTGTATTGTAGCAGTAGTGTTTATGTCCTACTTTATATGCACTTGTAGGCCTTTCATCTGCTGCACAGCCTCTTCCCAGTATTGATTATTTTAAAATAGTGGGAAGTAAAAATGTACAGAAAATACCATAGGCAACTTCTTATGCTATTAGCAATTTAGAAAGCAACAACTCAATAATTTAGTTGAAAGAATTGAGACATTTAAGTATTAAAACATCAAAATGAATCACCCACCAAAATATTTCACAAGGAAATGTCTTTTATTCAGGTTTTAATTTGTCCACCTGTGTGTGGAGTGTGTTAAAATTCTTGTATGGTGGTCAAAAATTACACTTTGTTTTGTGATATGCATTTAAATTAAAATTCATGCTTGGCAAGAAATGTGTATAAATCTAAGGTTTTCAGTTTTATGTGTGCAGTCTCAAATTATTCATGTCAATTATTGAAATATTATGGCTGGTAACAAAACTAATTGATATTAAATGTTTGGATTTGAGTAAAGCTAAGTATTATGTCCATTGAATAATTCTATTGTGGAGAAGCTTGGTCAACATTTCGTGAGAGTTAGTGTCCTAGTCACCCCCAGCTTAGAACTACATGTATTATTATAGTACTGTAGTTTGTTGTGTGAGTCAACCTGCATGTGGAAACTGAGAAAAAAAGTCTTAAATAAGATATCTTAAGAACTGCGTTTATAAATATCTATATATATATATAAATATATATGAAAGGTGTACATTTACAAAAGGAGGGGCTCGTCAGCCAGAAGTATACATGCAATCTTCAAGACCTTTCTATCCTCTTTTTGTAAATCTGAATGAATCCATAAAGGTTTTGATATCTGGCTCATTTTAGGAAACGGATTGATTGTTTTGTATGCTTTTGGCTGCACTTATTGGTAAAATGTTACATATATATATGTGACATTTTCTGGTTAGGTGTTTTCACATCAGAGTCCATTCCAACACCTAAAACAGGATTTAATCCTTAATGTTTTATAGAATAAAAAGAAAGAAAATCAATATTGTAAGAATAAACATGTGAACATTGTGAATAAAGAAACATGTGGGAGAACCAGCATTAAAAGATGGCAAAATATTGGCCCTCCAAATTTTAAAAATGTTTACTGTGAGGATTGTTTTTAATCCAATCTGAAACTGAAGTCATTGTACAGCAGCCCACAAATTTGTAATAAATGGCAGATTTTTAACAAAATATTATTTGTGTACTTATTTTTATTAAAATAAAATTGGGCACTGCAATATATGCAAGGAGAACACTTTAAGGTTCAACAGCATTGATTATAACAACAGTTTATATTTTAAGTAAACCTGTAATATGCTGTATAAAATGAGCTCTAATGGGAATACAGCATTTAGATGCATCTTCGGTCTGATGATGTTGGTTCCCAGGATGTGATCCAACAAGTGATTAATACACAAATTACAGTGTGGTTTGGGAGGAGCAGGTATGCAGGTTTAACTTGCCCCCCAAGAAGCTCCTACCAAGAAAGTTGAGGGGCTGGAGTCTGCATTCAGGCTTCAGTTTGTCATAATATATTTATAATCTGAATACAATATAGAGTGAAGTTGCTATCGGTTTAGACATGATTTGTTACATTTAATCACCAAATTTTATTAGGGAGGGAGGTCTTGCTTTACAAAAATAAGAAAAACAAAACAAAACAAAAGCAAACCAAGATGCAAAGGGCTTTCCAACAAAACGTTTTTTGGCTGTGCCGACTCTCATTCAGAAAGATCAACAGATTTAGGAGTAGATTAAATTAGAATATGTCAGTACAGATAGGTAGATTAGATTATACACGATTAGAACAGATTAGATAAGAATCAATTTCAATTGAAAAAAAGAAGAATAGATTAGATAAGGGGCGATCCATTTGATTTTTGTGGGGTGGGGTGGGAGATTTTGGAAAAAAAATTTATTCACCCACCCCATCCCAGAAAAAAAATTTATTCATTCACCCTACCAAAGAAAAAAAATTAATTCTTCCACCCTACCAAAGAAAAAAAATTTATTCATCCACCTCCTTCCCGCCCAGTAATTAATGACGGATTGTTAACAAGAAAAAAAATTTATTCACCCACCCCACACCAGAAAAAAAATTTATTCACCCACCCCACACCAGAAAAAAAAATTATTCATCCACCCTACCAAAGAAAAAAAATTTAATCATCCAGTACTGCTGTCCCACCCCACCCCACAAAAATCAAATGGATCGCCCCTAATGATAAATTATAATATTTTGGAATTTTAGAAAAAAATATCTTCACAAAGAATATACTTATAGCAATGGTTTAAATGGTTTTTAAATCGTTGGGACAAGAAGGAGGGTGCCAAAAAACTTGAAATGATCGAATCATGTATAAAGCAATGATTCTTTTTTGGTGAACACAAATCATGATCATGTCAATGCCTGTGATGGATTTCCGCGGGAAAATTATCACAACAATAATGAACCAATCATAAGTG